>ML797546.1:184565-217104 GCA_009831015.1 Picea engelmannii
GAATTTCTTCCTCCAACCAGCTTAAGAAGCCATCTTACACAGGACAGACTTGGAGCGTTTCCAGGTTAATTAGTTAGATCTTTATTGCTTTGATTAATTAGTAGTTTAGTTAGATTTAGGTTAGATTGTTTAATTTCAGTTAGATTTCTTTCTCTTTCATAAAAACATAAAAGACAAAAAGAAACCCTCGGCTGTCTCAGGGTAGCAAACACATGAGTTTTGCAGGTTTTAATTAAATCTGTAGTTTTGTCCATAATGTACATTTGTGAATAAGGAATAACACAGCTGATAATTAGGCAGTTGATTTGAGTTATTATAATCATAGTTAGTATCTTGTAAATATATAATAGTTAGTANTTTATAGTTAGATTAGTATAGTTAAGTTAAGTTTGTTTTTATTAGTTTCTAGTTTCCTCTATTTTAGTTTGATTTCTTTTATTTAGTTAGATTAGTTTATTTTAGTTTGTTTTATTAGTTTCTAGTTTCCTTAGTTTAGATTATTTAGCACAGATCACTTTCTCTTTGGTTTCCTTGCCAGACCTCAGAGCGGCCAACGGAGCCGTTAAACTCGTCAGGGTGGTCCATACCAAACGGCTTGGGTTATTTAGACAACCCCGGACCGGTTCCACTCTCCCAGTTGACGGATGGACTGTTTCGCCCGTCAACAGGTTGTTGGCTCAACTGTGATCCGTGGATTGTCGTTTGATGTAGTTGTTGTTTGAGGGGGAATGTTATTGTTCGAATGACTTCTTGTCACTATAGGTGATCGATTAGGTGGTGGAGGAGTCTTACGGCCGCCTCGTGCCATTAATGAATTTCAGGCCCTCCTTCTAGCGCCATTTGTTGATGGGCGAAATTGAACTCTCGCCAACTGGAAGAGTGGATCCGGTCTGGGGTTGTCTAAATAACCCAAGCCGTTTGGGATAACCCACCCTAACGGGTTTAGCGGCTCCGTTGGCCAATCTAAGTCCTAGAAAAATAGAAGGAAAACTATACTAATAAACTAATCTAAATAAAAACAATACTAAATAAAACTAATAAACAAATCTAAACAACATATATACAATCTATTACCTAAGTCATACTACTATAATCCTATAAAAGTAAATGTTTAATTGTCAACAGAATTAGCTTCAATTACAAATATACAATATTTACAAATTACAGATTTAAATTAAAACCTACAAAAATCATTTGTAATCTGTCCTAAGACATCAAAACCATTGTTTTTTATTTTTATAATTTTATGAAAAAAGAATTAAACAAAAACTATCTAAATTTAAACAACTAAAATACTAACTCTAACTACAAATCTAGACTATATGTATATCTATCTAAACTACTTATATTATACTAACAAATTAACTATCAAATAGAAAATAACAGACTGACCTGAAGAAACGCCCCAGGTTTGTCCTGTGTATGATGGTCGATTCAGCTGTTCGGTGGGAGGAAACCCGCACCAGATTCTCCACGATCTTCTCATAAACGGGAAGCTGTTGTTCTCTTCAAATATAATTACAGGACAAACAAGACATAAAAATTTACAGCAATCTTATGATTTACAAATAGTCACAGTTAGATAAATCTGCATGCAAAGATCTGTACTAAGTGATTCAATTAACGAAGAAGAGAAATCTGTAATTCATTAACTGAAACAAAGTAATTTTTGTACTTTTAAAATAGGAGAGATCAGACATGGATAACACATAAACCAAGTCACATCAACCTGCAAAGAATTACGATAGATAAAGTAGTCTATAATTAATTGCAAACTGATACGAATAAAACTTGAAACAAAAGTTTGATATATTGAAAGCGAAAGCTGTTACAAGACATCAACTTTCATCTCAGTCTAAATCATAAATCCATAGTCTGGTTCTCACACAATGATGATGATTATTATTACAAAAAATAACAAGTATTTAACGACCTCCCACAGGGTAAAACATCCCTGTGGGAATTATCAAAACAGTTTAGACAAATATGGGAAAATATCCCAAGTCTCTATTTCTAACTCAAGATAACAACTTAAAACTAAAAAATGCATCACACAAACATCTCCTAAACTGCCACAGCATGCCCAATTGATCATTGCAATTCGTATGTACCTGAAAGAGGACAAAAATAGACAAGTTAAGAGGATATTTTATTGATAAAATTGACAAAAATATAATTTTTATGACTAGCTACAGAATCTGGCGATTCTGTAGCTGGTCTAAATTGAACATAGAATCATTTCAAAACCAATTCTAAACTTAAAGAATCAAATTCAAACTATTAAACAAATATTTGACTGCTATTTGAAAATCAAATGAATTATCCAAAACAAAATTCTATGCTAATTTGAGAGCAAACGAAATCATGGTCAACCGAATGGTAACAGAGATACATGCACTTTGTTCAATTTGTTATCACCATTTTGGAGTAAACAGAATCACATTAGATAATCTGGCAGTAATGACATCGTTTTCATTAACCAATTGTAATCGACACAAACTGTAACTGGTTAAACAAATCTTGTCTGCATTAGTTTATGTCGCTTCAGCCATTAACATGATTATTGTCGAATCCAAATGAATAGAACTATATCAATCATATACAAATGATCATGCTAATCATGGAACACAACAACCATTTGAAAATCGAATCAAACAGGAACAAATCGAGACAGTTTGGTGTCGACACAATCATTATGAATCAACACAGCTCCATGATTTTAGCAAATAGATGTTTTGCATAGGTCGAATGTGATCAAAATTCAAACTAGAAAATTGATTCATTACAAAACAGAGTCGTTCCTGGTTAATTGAAGTCAACAGGGTTGTTTTGAGACTATTAGGAACAAAATAAACCAATCGAAATCAAACCAAATCGACTATCGAATAGAATTGATTCAAAAACAAACCAAATCCAAACGAAAACCAATCAATCACTTATACTAAACTAGGCATGAAAAAATCGCATAACCAAATCATAACTACATTCGATTTTAGCAAAATGAATCTACTGTACAGGATCCACAACATAACCATTTCTGATAATCAAACTATGACAAAATCATTTCCAATAATGAATAGAGCTAATCGAAACCCAAAACCCAATTCATTATATTAATTCAAACAACTCATAAAATGAAATTAATATTGAAATTCATACCTGGATAATCAGAAAACAACTCAGTCATGATAATTTGGAATTGACGAAGGTTGTTGCCGCTTCGACATTCCTGAAAACGATCGAACCGGTGGTTTTTTGTTTCTTCTCATTAGCCTAAAGCCTGTCTCTTTCTTTCGATAGCAGTGTAACTTGTTCTTCTAACGATTTGATCCTTGATTGTAACAAGGAAATGTCGACGTAATAACACTCTAACCATACATTACATTGGACACATGACGTTTTCTCGGGGTTTAATGTCACAGGCGAGGGTTTGTTTAAATCACCAGGGGTTTCATTGGGTAGCTTGATTCCTGGGTAATTAGGATTGTTCTTTAGGCACAGGGGAAAATTAGATACATAGCCAAAGGGTTGCTTGGAGCATAATCCATGGGAATAGGGGTACTCTTTAGTGAGGAAACACTCGATATCGGAGTCTGAGTCTTCACTCAAAACTATGGGCTTTTGTTCGACGTTTGGCTTAGGTTTGCTCCGAGAAAGTCTCGATATCAATCGAGCATTTTTCTTCCCTTTTCCATTGACATCATTGTCACCTCTGTCTTTCCTCGCGGGTTTCTTAACCACCTTAATATCATCCTTCGCACAGGGGTTATCCATGACATCGGGTAGGTCCAAGTCGGGGAAATCCGAGGGTTTAACAGGGGGCAATAGGATATGAAATGGCACGGCCGACCTAGCCACAGTCTCACTGACCATAGCCTTGTCAATTTGGACAGACCCTATATTAACAATGCCATTTCGAGATAGAAAGGCTTGCCAATTATCGCCATGAAGGCTCAAATGGTGGATGACGATGAGTCTAATTAAGCCGTGATGAAACAAGCTGCTATCAACCTTCTCTCGTTTGAACCTCTTTGACATCTTGTAAAGACTATGCAAGAAGTAATGTGGCATGTTCAAAGGATAGCCCGTGAAATTCATTAACAACTGGAGGTGATACAAAAACACCAAGCCATACCGACCTTCACAGGTCACAAACTGTTTAACTATTACCAAAAGATCGTGCCACCTAGGTTTGAGGGTGGAAATAGGCATACCTTTATCACAGGAGAAAACCTTTCATGATACAAATAGCAAAGGCCATGACACCTCGTCGACTTTGGATTTTTTGAACCACCGCTGGCCCGTGGCTGCTAACCTTGTAGCAGATCTTATGAATTCTTCATTGAGTTCAAGCTATATGTCACCCACTTTAGCCCTGCACCCATCAAAGGTGAGGGCGAATTGTTGGGAAACTGAGTGGTTGAAACCCTCTAACCTCTATATAAACACCAACCAACCACTATTTTCTAAATCCTTTCGAGCATTATCGAATAACAACAGAGCTTGGTTACCATTTGGCTCTATGCGCACCACCGGTGCCATAGACAGGAGCACACGGTGAGTGAGGTGAACGGGCCAGGGTTAGAACAGAGTATATGTAGGGGCAGAACGCTCACAAGCTTACCCGCAAACTAGCAAGGGTGAACCAGGATAGGGGGAAAGCATTAATTACAGAACGTGCGAGGGTGGTGGAGCTATTTCAGCCCATGCAAAACAGTCATATCCCCTAATACAACCGTCGATGCATACAATGATTCAAACCACTATGCATATGTTAAAAACTATGTCATTCAATCAATGAAACCTCATGGTAAATCGACCAAACATTTGCGCAAGCAATAATATCAGCATAGTTTTAAAACCAAAGCAATAATTTGAAATTACACCAAGGGTTCTATCATATGAAATATGTGTTGTGTGAAATTATTTATACCGAGGGTCTAACCATAACACCAATGTGTTTTCATGAAATCAATGTGTCAAGGTAATCGATGAAATACCATACAAATCAAACCACCAATGCATCACAAACTCGATCAAAACAATATCATCAAAGTCTTGTAAAACGAAGTCATATTAACAAATAAAGAATGCCAAAAGAATAAGGATCTTGGAGTCTTGTCAACTGTATAACGATAAGTAAATTGGAAACGCAATGAGCATATAAACAAGAGTGATCATAACAATCCAGTGACGTTTTTAATGTGACTTTGAAATCAAAATTTTCACGCTTGCAGTCATGAAAAGGAGAACCAAGGTAATTGAGCAAACGCATGAAACAATAGTGTCGTTTTACTCAAGGATTGCGACAAAAATCAAAGTTTGCAAAACTCTGGTGTAGGAAGCTTATAAGGACAGTATAAAAATGCAAATTGGCTGCCAACACATCCAGAGGAATATTGATAGATTGGTGCACCTAGTGCCAATGGTACAAATTGAGGATTTTCCAGAGCATATGTAGCGACATGTAGTTGGGGTACCATAGGCTTGGGTGTGGCTCTTTTGGCGTCTAAGAAACACTGTTGTTTTTTATGAGAGACATGTAGAGGAGAGAGTAGGGACCTCAGGACCATGATTGGGATATCATGTATTTTTGTATATTTTTGCATTAACAGTCCCGGTAGAGGACAATCAAGGCTAAGAGCCCTTTTGGACCATGATCCACCTTTTGTACCTTATAACTTGTGATAATGATACACACACACACAAGTATATATACAAATACAAGTGAAAATGATGTGATTATATACAAATACATTTTATGTGCTTCTATGTTAATGCAAATGATATAAATGCCAATCTAACACATAGTTAGAAAATGAATCACTTAAAGAATTATAAACTCTTGGAACATGAACATAAGTAATATGATCAAAAAAACACTCCAAGAAATGTATCTGTAAGAAATGATGACATGGCATAGGATTGTGAACATAATATTCATTGTTTAGTTGGGATACTACCAACTGAGCGTCTAAATAAATTACTAAGGACTAAATATGATTCACAATAGCATCACAAATCATTTCGATAGAAACACTATACTCAACCACATTATTAGTGGAAGGATCAAGACATGCACCTCCCGAAGCAACCAAATGACCAATGCATGAATAAATCACTCGAGCAACAGAAGCCAAGTTTCGAGTGTGATATTTGGTGCCATTAGTGAACCCTATGAATGTTGAAGAATCCTGTGACATATTCCAGCCAAACAAAAGCACCATAAACACCACTAACACAACAAATAAATCTACTTTACCACTAGATACAACAATGTACAAAATTTACAAGAAGAACACCTAGGCATGGTGGCTTAAGAGTAATACTTCTTAAGGTAGAGCCCATTTCTGGGCTCCGATAATGAATTCCCCTCAAAATCCTCAAGTTTGTAGGCTTCTTTCTGTAGGGAATGTCTCACAATGAATGGGTCGTGCCATAATAGATTAAACTTACCTTCCCCCAAGGTGACTTTTTCCTGGTCATAGACCAACATGATGTCCCCTTTAGAGAATACTCTGGGGTGCACATATTTATTGTACTTATCCTTGACATGCTTCTTATGAGCCTCATTTTTGTGGAAACATCTGAATGTTTCTCATCAAGGTGCTCTAAGTAAAAAATGCACTCCTCTAGTTAAATTGTGTCATGGAGGAGCTCTATAGCAATATTAAGAGAAGGGATTTTACATTCAATAGGAAAAAGTGCTTCAACCCTGTGAACAATTTGAAAGGGAGAGAATCTCATTGTATTTTTTACTGCGGTTCGGTAGGCCCATAATGTCAGATATAACATCAAATTCCAATTTTATTTTTCTTGTATTGGCATTTCTTTGCAAAGTAGTTTTCAGGGATTTATTAACAACTTCGACCTGACCATTTTCTTGAGGATAATAAGGAGAGGAGTTCTCTTGTCCAAAACCCAGTTTTGATGCTAATTCTAACATCATGTGGTTCTGAAAGTGAGCCATGATCAATGACAATCTATTTTGGAAATTCAAACCTAGCTATGACCTAGTTAAACATGAAAAGCGTTGCGGTTTCACCATCACTAGAAAACATTGACATGGCTTCTACCCACTTCGTAAAATAGTCTACAACCACTATTATATAGTGATTCCCCCTAGCCAAAGTCGTGTGAAATGTCATAAAATCAACACCCCACTTGGTGAAGTGACTGACGGTAATGATGGGAAACATATGAGCGGGATGTGCGATCTTTAACGATTGTCAGCCAAAAGTATCAGGCACACAATATTTAAAGATCGTCAGCCAAAAGTATCTAGTGTACAAAATATTTTGGGATGTTTCCAACCCCAACAGAAGACCACCACACACTCCACTATGGAAATCATTCAATACCAACTCTTCTTCTTTGTGAGTGAGGCATAGACGAAGAATTGAATATACCCCTCGAGGATACAAAGTGTTGCCAATAATGAGATAGTTCTTCGTTGTGTGGCGAATCTGTCGTCGATAATATTGTAAAAAATGTGAAGGAAACTTCAGATTCTGGAGATATATGATGATATCTCCATACCAAGGATTGACTGAAGAGATGAGGAAAATATGCTCATCTGAAAATGAGTCAATAACTACATCATCTTTCTTTTCTGTTGGAAACTCTGACATTAGTTCAGGGAAGACTAAGGAATTCTTGGGTTTGGTAGAAGAAAAATCCAAATCAAACTCCTGAAGCACAGAAATTCACTTATTGTACTTACCTCCAATTATCCATCGAGTCTACACATACTAAAATAGATTAATGTCAGTGACAACAGTAAACTTGCATAACAAAATGTAATGTCGAAGACGCTAAACAACATGAAAGACTTCCAATACTAACTTTTCAACGTGTGAATACTTTAGTTCAGGACCATCCAAGCCACAAATAATATAATAGATGATGTTCTCATTGAGATCATCATCCTCCTGAACTAACACCATGCCGATATAGGATTCCACTGCTACCATATACAACAGGAAATCTCTATTATATTCGGGAGGACTAAGTAGTGGGGAAGAAATTAGAGATTTCTTTAACGCATCGAATGAACATTTTGCCACCTCATCCCAGAAAAAATGGACTCTCGAATTCAAAAGGGGCATAAAACCTTTTGTAATATCATCATGGTTTGGTACAAAACACCGAAGGAAATTTTCCTTTCCTCGTAGGATCTAAATTTGAAGCACTTTGAACGGGGGAGGAAATTGTAGTATTTCCTCAACCTTTAAAGGGTCGACCATGGTCCCTTTGGTGGACATGATAAACCCCAAAAGAATCCATGAAGTAAGGCAAAAAATTCTCTTGTGAGGGTTCAAGCGGATTCGATAATATTGACACCTTCCAAAGACAAAGCATATGTGTAATAGATGTTTCACTCTCTTACGAGAGTGATTTGTAAGATCATCCAGATAATCCTTCACTATGTGCTTGAGAACATCGAAAGAAAACATCATGGCTTGCTAAAAAATGTCTCCAACATTTTTTAGGCCAAAGGGAATTTTCATGTATGATAAGGTTCCCCGAGGACAAATAAAGGTTGTCTTATGTTGTTCCTCAAGTTGAATTTGTATCTGGTTATAATGAGAAAAACCGTCCATGAAAGATAAAATATCACTTCTTGCGCATTCATCGAGGATTTGATCGATAAACAACATAGGAAAATGATCTTTAAGACAAACTTTATTTAAATCTCGGAAATCCATGCACACTTCAATTGTACCTTGCTTCTTGTCCGTTGGAATGGGGTTGGATACCCATTCTGTTAACATAACTGGATAGATAAATATTTATTTAAGTAGTTTTTCTACCTTAGCCTTAATTGTTGCTCTTTTCCTCGGGTTCACTGGTCGCATTTTTTGTCGAACTGGATTATCATTTGTGTAGGTTAAAATCTCATGTTGGACAATCCGAGTATCAATTCTCTACATTTCCTCATAGGACCAAGTGAACACATCGTGACACTCCTTAAAAAGGGCCATACATGAATGAATCTCTTTCAAAGAATATGCCAATCCAATTAAAATAGTTCCCACTACATCCAGGGTCTTGGAGATATTGATCAGGATAGTCTTCGAAATATTCACCATGTTCCCTTTAGAATATATACCATGAGTTTCTAGAGGGTTCAATGGACGATCAACATCTCCAATCATGCTCGAATGAAATTATCCTTTCTCTATGTGACTCAACTTAGGAAGGAAATAATACATATGATGTAAGTCTTCCAAAGGACTTTCAGGACCTGTCATCACCTCTAAGATTACCTCATCCGAAGGGAGGATGATATCTAAGAAATAATGAGAGTTAGAAGAATCAAGATCCCATACATGCTCTAAAATGAGATCCACTTCCTTCATTGAGGCAAAATATCGATCTTTGTCTACAATAGCTCATTGAATGTATTGATAAGATATGTTGGTTGTAGACAATGGCACTGCCATTTCGATACGCTCCAAACTATCCCCCAAAGTCAATAAAGGAGGTAGAGTCCACAAATATTCAAAGTAAGAAGTTCAAAAATATCTCACTTGAAATATATCATCCTTAGTCATAGATTATTCAGGAACTTCCAGAATGACCTTAACGTCTAATGATGGTGCTCGAAAATCAAAAGTACCCATCAGGGAAGGATACATCCCAACACCCCAATTTGCAGGTGCTTGCTGTGGATTTTCAATCAAAGGGACTAAAAAGGTTGGTACCAACGCAGGATCCGTATGAGAAACCAACAAATGATAAATAGTGACAATACTCCCCTAATGAGGGAATCATAACACTCAGACAACCATGGAAACTATGACAATCATGGCATACATCCGGCTTCTTCCTAAGATTATAGTTGAGAGGTGCATCGACAACTTATACCTCGACACACACAGTTTTTCCTTCTAACTGGATGGGGAAAGAAGGGATAATCCCATGTGGTCTAAACGAAATACCATCGAACTCTATAAGTAAATTAGGAGATAGAGCTAATTAAAGTGAGTTGATATCTCTCCAACATGATAGCGACATGACATGCGTCAAAGTTCCTTCATCCACCATAGTGAAAAAAATATGTTTAAACACGAATTCATGGTGTAAACCACTGCAATATGAAACACAACGTGATAGAGGAGGTGATTCTTGATGTTAGAAGTGTCAAACATGATGGAAAATGAGTTATAGGATTTAGAATCCCCTAAAGTAGATAAAAATGCATTTCGTTGCGACGGGAAACTCTGGAGAACTTCTAGTGCAGACATAGCACAAGAAGTTTGGGTCAAATCTTCAACAATAGAATAATTTTGGGCCACTCTAGCATTCAGATTATGTGATGTATGCTTCAACACACCTTTTAGCATGAGAGGCATTAGGTCTACCATTGGTTTCTCTATATGGAGAGAACCTAACAGTTCTAGTAACTCCTTATCATTTTTTGGAGACTCAGGATTCCCGTAATCATGGGCTCTAGTTTGCAAATTAAGATCCGACTTCATCATGTATACATTTGATGTTCCATATTCCATTGTGGGGGCACCCTGATTACCCCCATCTGTATTAGGTTCCAAGGAATTACCTTTCATTAAATTTTATCCTTGAGGAAACAGTTTAGTCAGGACAATAGGATGGTCTTGCATTAAAAAGCATTGGGATTCCTCATATTTTGGGTATAGGTGAGTCAGGTGATATTCCTTGCACAGATTGTAGGGAAAATTTACCTTACTATTCTCATTATTTTCCCCTTCAACATTGTTACCTAGATATTTCTCATTCCCCCCACTACCTTTCTTACCCTTGCCCTTGTTTTTTCCTCCGGGTTGCTAAGGACCCTTTGGAGTCATCGATTGCACACTATGTACATTTGATGACTGGGTGGTGGGGGTGGTCAAACTAGAGGTCTGGATAGTTGTAGTTTGTTGTATGGACAACTGTTTCATATGATTGGAAATCATATTTGCAACTTTGATTTTCGAAGAACTGACAATACCATCGAAATTTGGTCTTGATTTATTTTTTTCTAAGTCCAAAGTCGATCTAGCTCATCTGGAATTATCTCATAGAGCAAGCCTGACTAAGAGTAAATGAGCTCTAATTGTTGTGCCCTAAATATCTCTTTCTCCTCAGTGAACACTCACGAAGTTGTGACATCCTTAGAAATATAAGGGAGTAACAACTTCATGAACCATTCTAAAAGAAACTTGGGAGGGACTGTGGCCTTAATCAAACGTTTCCATCTCCTTCATTCCCGAATGTGATCAGAAATGTGAGTGGCTTTGTTTTGTTCAAAATTATCCACCAACTTTGTGTCGGAATCATACCAAACTGGGAGATGGAAATGATTAAGGAAGACCATGGATAGTTCACCAAAATCTCCATACTTCTACCATTCCAGTTATGTGTACCATTTGGAATAACTTCCTGTGAGGGTGCGTTGGAATAACCATAACCGAATGGAATAATAATTCAATGAATTAGAGAAGCACCATAAATGAAATGTTTTCACATGATCTCCAGGTTCTTAACCACTCTTACCTTCAAATTTTGGTATATCAGAAGGAATTTTGGTAGGAACCAGCGGTCAGGTAGGGTTATGAAGAATAGGATCGCTCATTAACTTGGAAAAATATTGAAAATGAAGGGTTTCCATAAAAGTTAGTCTAGGCTATGACATTGAGGCAGGTAACCTAGGATTAACAAACCCCAAATTAGTAGCCTGAAAAGATGGTCCTGGATTGAAGTTGGCACCAAGTTTACATAAAGAGTTTGCAAATGGGCCAAAGATTTGGAAGAAACCATGTTGGCCCTGGTTAAGTGGAGGAAAACCTCCACCCATATGGTTCCCGAATGGAAAAGTAGGGTTGTCCCCTACTAACCCTCCTTGCGAAGTAAAAAATCCTTGCATGGGGAAATTTTGATCGAGAAATAGGCTTCCCCCTTGTGACATCCCTTGAGAGGAAGAAGAGCCTTGCATGGGATTTTGTTGTCCCTCGACCAATTTTTGAGGAAACATTGGTCGGGTTTGACCACTTTTGGACTTCGATAGGATGGTCGAAGATGGAGCGCCCAGGCAGAGCTGAGATCGCAAGATCTCACTTATTTTTTGGACCCAGCAAGGGGTTTATTAGGGTTTTTGTATTAGGGTTTTGGGATGTCGGCCCATGGGTTTACTCATGATTAGGCCTTGTTGTAAGGGATAAAAAAGTATATATATGAAGGAATGTAATGTAGAGGTAGAGAAGTGTTCTTAGTGAAAGAAATGTAGTGATGGGATAAGTGCAAGAGACAAGTGATGTGTATGTAGCTAAGTGCAAGTGGCTTTGATTTGCTTCGTGAAATAAATTGTATATGTATGATCTATTGGAGTTGGCTCTGTGCCTTGATCTGATTTTGGGAAGGTGGATCTGGTTCTTAGTGCAGAGATCGCATGTCCAATTTGAAGCTTGGCTATGTGTATTAGTGCACAGGAGTAGATGAATGTAAGATATTGAAGCAGAATAATATAAGAAGAAGCAGTTGATGGATGTAGCCCCACACTGGAGTGAACCACGTATATCATGTGTTGATGGTTTGCTTTGTGATGTGATATTTATGATGTAGATCTGTTTAGTGCATTAAATGTTATGAATGTTAGGTAGATCTATGGATTCTTAGTGCTTTATTGGTGAATTCTAGATTTGATTCAATGCTATGTGCTATATGGTTAGAGTGCTTAATCTTTAGTATCACTGTGTCGAACTGTAATTAGGGTTTGATCTGCGATGTGAATAAGGATAATATATTAATGAATGTTGTTCCTAAGTACTCTATGAAATGTTGTAATCACAGATCTGTGTCCCATCTTAGTTACGCACACCTGAGTCCTGTAACCCCCCCTGCCTCTACCTTGGGTGAAACTTCACCTGCTTCGTAGGTGTTGCCGAAAGGGTCGGTAGTTAGGGTTTTGTTGGTAATTTGTTGAAGTGTTGAACCCTGGGTCTGCCCCTATGCCAACAAATGGTTCTATTGTCGGGACTTGAAATTGTGATTGCTGGGAACTGAAGTAAAGAAAAGAGAAGCTTTGTGCGTAGATTTGTTGTTGTAGTATGCAATATTCTACTTGACTTGCAAATCTCTGTGCTAAGAAAGAAACCTGATCTGAAGAAAACATGTAAGATCTTGAAAGAGGTAAAGCTTTGTGTTTGGATAGAGTAAGATAAGTGGAAATGTTTGTTTCGAAAGCATGAATCTAGGTATGTTTGATATATTTTGTCCTAGTCTAAAAGATAGGGTACAGTGAGAAGAAAGAGTTGATCTGAATAAATTTGATAAAACTAGAGAAATATATGTTATTCTTATGCATAGAAAGAATTTTTGGACTAAAAAGTGGATGTAGGAACCTAGAAAGATTTTTTGCAAATTGCAGATCCAACACTATTATCCTAGTGCGTAGTACATGAGAAGTTGGGGAACTTACAAGAGAAAGAGAGGATTGACACTATGTTATAATTGCAAAATACCGGGACATCTTGCTAAGGAATGCCCCAGTATAGGTCTTATTTTTCTTTGTTGTAAAATTGTTGGTCATGAGGTTGAGGATTGCCCAAGAATGATTGTTAAAGTTGAAAGAATGAACATAAGTCAAGAGAATAAGAACATGTAGAAGATCATAAAGAAAAAGGATCGGAGAAAGTTCAGACTACATTAGCAGTTAAAAGAAGCAATGAATGATTACAAAGATGTCATTTTATCAGAAATCATGAAAGTAAAACATCACATAGATACAAGAATAAGAGACTTCAACATAGACTATGTCCTGGATGAGGAGACACAAGTGAATATTATGACAGAAAGCACTTGAGAATGTTTGGGAAAGCCTAATGTGGTACCTTCATTAGGAAGAATAAGTATATTTAAAGGAAAGATGATAACCCTATGTGGAAGAGTTGCTAATGTACCTGTTATCATCCATGGAACATCGACAGAAGAATAATTTGAAGTTATTAAGTTTGTTGAGAACAATGCCCCATTCCCTATTTTGGTAGGAAAGACTTGGATTGAGAAAGATCAAATCAGAAGGAAATAAGAGGAAGAAGCTACAGAAAATAAAAAACAAGAACTAAGGGATCTCATAGCTAGAAAAATAGATCGATTGATAGAAGAACAAGAAATTGAGTCGAAGCAACAAAAGCCTAGAGAATTAGCTATCGATGTTGAAAGAACGCAAGAAGGTTTGAAGGACCTATCAATGAAAGAAGAAAGTAAATCCATCCAGGAATTAATAAGAAAAGAGGTATTACCTTTGAACCCTTTAAGAGCACATCAGCAGTGCGAAGTCACTTCGCTAGGAGAAGATAAGAATAAGAACGAAAAGAGAAATCTAGAAATAGTTAGAGAGACTCAAATCACAGGAAAGAAGGAAAGGAAGATCAATAAGAAGAAGGCTAAGTTGGAAAAGATACAAGAAGTTACAGAGAACAGATGGAATATTTCACAAATTGGAACTTCGCAGGAGGCAGTCTTGTAGGCTTTGAACCTCACCAGAACAACAAAATCGCACAGAATGGGACTTTGCCCCGGTGAAGCTATATGACCGTTGGAGGCACCCCGACCGTTAGAACGACACTCCGGAATGGCTAGGAAACACATTTATGGGTGGATAGGTTGTCGTTAGACATTGATACTATGCTGTAACGAATGGATTCACATTGATTGAGACATTCTTGTCCATTGGAGGAATTCCTTACAACACTTGCTTACTTAACCCATCGAACGTTGCACCAGGACCACTTTTTTCTACCCGTGATTATCTGAGACAAGAAAGAAAGTGATTATGTGTGTTGAGTTTTCCTATCATACCTCGCCATCTATTTTTTATCCCTCTATCCGTTCACCTACCTCGACTTATTTGTTAACGGCGAGAATGTCAGTCGAGTGCACTGAGCTAGAAAATAATGTCGAAGAAGTTTTGAAGAAGTTTATGGATGATAAAGCTATGTTTGAGGGAGTACATGCATCATCGACTAGGGGACTGCAGGATTCCCCCTCAACTAGATGTCGCTTGAAACATACCAACCCCACATCTAAGAAGCAGAGTAATCATTTTGACGATATGGCTAATGTGAAGCAGATCCCATCGATATTACTTGATTACATCCTGCCTTTGGCTAGCGTGGTTAACCACGACAACATTCCATGGGAATTTAAGTACACATTGATCACTGCGTACATCCTGAAGGGGATACACATGGTTGGAAGCCAGTTGGGACAAATCCCATCTCTAAAGAACAATGATTTCAATCTCGGCAATAGGAAGAACTACGCTATTCTCGCACTACATAGACACCTAATGAAGACAACTGGGAAGAAGCCTCTCATAGTCTCCCAATTGTGGATTAAGGAGCTTGTGCAGTCCACGATACTGAATGTAATGAAGATCCCTCATTTTGGCCGACATCAAGAGGTTAAAGCTTGCATTAAACTCCTCTTGCCGTGCTATCATGGAGGATGTTTGTGGATCGACAAGCACATTACTGTGGATCCAGAATTGATTCACCTAATCATAGGACTAAGCATGCAGGGCCCTGACCCTTAACAGTTCTACCCAAGGAAGGCTTCATATCGCTCCCTAGAATAGCGCATAAAGGAGGCATATGGAAACATTGAGAAGGGAAAGTGAGGCTACAAGTTATCCTCTATCTAGGATGGTGCAGTGCGCCTAGTTTGCCAACTCATAGCTGAAAATCTTGTCAGAAAGAACCTCCCCACGCAAGTCACTGGGTTCGTGGTGGACCTTGCAGGGAAGTGCGTGGAGGGGATGCAAATAAACTAGGTGATATACCTCATCAATGAGCTTGAGAAATACTTTCATGAAGCGCATGATCAAGGATACGAGTTGCATTTCAACTGGTTGCTAGTGTTGATCATATTTGTCACTTGGAAAATGTCGAAAGGAGAAACCTTCCCAGAGATTGGACCATCAGATCCATTGGCTGCGAGGTTCTCCACCTTATGGTACATGAATGGCATGTCCAAGCAGTGGCAGTCGAACGCAGTGTTCCACGCCTACTACCAGCAACTGAAGGTTTCCATAGAATTGGTCCCTCGCTTGACACCGTGAACATTGCACCAATACAGACCACTAGCTAAGTTCCGCGCAGATCAAGATTTTATATACATCATTTTGCACAAGGATGAGAGCAAGGAGGAATTGCAGTCCTATTACAAGATGATTGATGAAGACATGGATTAGATCATGAAGGAGTGGCCGACATAGTTCCTCGTACCGATTGATGATGCAGAACTCTCTGACCCTGATATCATAGGAAGCCCCTTGGTCACTCTGGTTGAGCACGTTGGATAGACAAGTGTGAGGAAGAAGAAGAAAAGGGAGGAAGTCCAGGATATATAGACTCATGAGGAAGGTATCTCCTTAGAAGAAAGTGGACCTGGCTCGCCCATAGGAGGAGGAAGAGATGACGTAAATCAAGAAGGTGGAGGGGAACAAGGAGAAGGAGAAGGTACACTACCGAAGAATCCCCCTTGTGGGACAGAAGCATCGAAGAAGAGGAAGGTTTCTCCACAGAAACCCTCGACCACAAAGAAAACCCACGTAAGTAAGCTCCATATGGAGGCCACACTCACAGAAGATGAAATTAGTCTAGTCCATGGAGCGATGGAAGATGCGTCTGAGGAGGTCTTATAGATATATGGCACGAAGAAAGAAGAGATTTATGTATGAGTTGAGAATGATATGAAGGAGATACAGGGAGTTATTCAAGTTAGTCGTACAGTACCTACTTCTCCCTCCTCGTCGGAGATTGCAGAGTTGGTGGATGAACCAGCCCAACTTTGAAGACTTGCAGATGCAATAGAGTCTCAGCTTCAGTGAGTCCAAGAAGAAAAGGAACAGGCCACAGAAGCCCTGAAGAAAGAAAAAGAGGAGATCTTGGAGAAACTGCGAGTTCTGCGGTACTGTGTAACCGCATATGAAAATGAGAAGGATGAGTTTTAGGGGATGCTCGAGGAAGACAATGAGAAGATACAAATGGAAAAGGAACAACTACTCATAGAGTAGAATGCATTCAAAGAAGTGGTTAGTAGAACACTTCGCTCTATGCCAGGTTTGGCACAGGAGTAAAATGAGGCAGTCGAAGTTCAAGTGACGAAGCTTGTTGAGGCCATCCAACAGCTTCAAGCAAGAGTAACAGAGTTGGAGCTTCAAGGAGTACCAAGAACTCCGTAGGAAGTGCGTGATCAAAGGGAGGAAGTTGTTAAGAGCGCAGTAGGAAGGATCAGGGCCCTTGCCTCAGAATGAAAGCAGTTAAGAAACATAAGTGCGTAGAATTACAAACACCTCAAGGAAGATCCAGAGCTTAGGAAGTTGGAAGTGAAGGTATAGGAGGTGCAGCAACAACCATTGAGAGTTCAAGCGCAGATGAATTCAATCACTACGATTGAGAGAATGAAGAGATCACAAGAACAATGCGCGTTGCAGTAGCAGATTACTTCCATCCAGGGCAGAGTCATGGAGATCACATGGAGGATACAAACGGTGTAGGACGAAGCCTGCACAGTGTTTGAAGAGATTGAAGGACAAGTCTCGCAGCTAGATCAAGTGGTTGCAACAGTGGAACAATGCTTGGAAGGGCCTGTTACCAAGCAAGTACTCCAAGAGCTCGCTAAGAAGGAGGCTCGGGAAAAGTAGAAGGTTGAGGCAGCTTGAGCTAAGCTTGATTCCTTCGAAGCACTGTTTCCGAAATCTGAGTGACTCAAGATGAGTCACAGGTGAGTGTTGGGGGCTTGTTGGCCCTCAACCAAGTTTTGAAGAAACATTGATCGAGTTTGACCACTTTTGGACTTCGACAAGCTGGTCGAAGATGGAGCACCCAGGAGGAGCTGATATAGCGGGATCTCACTTATTTGTGGACCCAGCAAGGGGTTCATTAGGGTTTTTGTATTAGGGTTTTGGGATGTCGTCCCATGGGTTTGCCCATGATTAGGCCTTGTTGTAAGGGATGTAAAATTATATATAATAAGGAATGTAATCTAGAGGTAGTGAAGTGTGCTTAGTGCAAGAGACAAGTGATGTGTATGTAGCTAAGTGCAAGTGGCTCTTATTTTCTTCGTGCAACAGACTATATATGTATGCTCTGTGTGAGTTGGCTCTGTGCCTTGATCTGATTTTGGGAAGATGGATCTGGTGCTTAGTGTGAAGATCACCTATCTAGTGCGAATCTTTTCTCTATGGCTTAGTGCACATGAGCAGATGAATGTAAGAGATTGAAGTAGAATAATAGAAGAAGAAGCAGTTGGTGGACGTAGCCCCACACTGGGGTGAACCACGTATATCATGTGTTGATGATTTTCTTTGTGTTGTGATATTTATGTTGTAGATATTTTAGTGCATTAAATGTTATGAATGTTAGATAGATCTATGGATGCTTAGTGATTTATTGGTAAATGATAGATCTGATTCAATGTTATGTGCTAGATGGTTAGAGTGCTTAATCTTTAGTATTACTGCACTGAATTATAATTAGGGTTTGATTTGCAATGTGAATAAGGATAATATATTAATTAATGTTGTTCCTAAGTACTTTGCAAAGTGTTGTAATCATAGATCTGTTCCTGTAACTCCCCCTACCTCTACCTCGGGTGAGACTTCACCTGCTTCGCAGGTGTTGCCGAAAAGGCCGGTAGTTAGGGTTTTGTTGGTGCGTTGTTGAAGCGTTGAACCCTGGGTCTACCCTTGTGCCAGCAGATTCCATTGACCATGGAATGGGTTCCCCCCTGCTAGTATTGTATTCAAAGTGAAAGGATTACTTCTGAACCCACCGTATAACATAAATAGGTCGAAGTAGAAGGCATGCTAGCAGATTGAAATCCACTACCCATAGAACCACTTGTTGATTGTGGAGTCTCATTATCTTCCTGATTCATAGGTCTTTGTTTTTAGTCATTTTTATACCCCATCAAGATTTTACATCCCTCCACACGAGGGGGGTTATAGGGGGGTATTTCCCCCCCTACAGGGCCGGGGGGCTCATCCCCCCAACTAGGGGGTCTGGGGGAAAGAGAGACCTCGATGGGGGTTTGGGGGAAAATCCCCTGAAGGAAAACTTTCCTTGTAAATGTATATTGTAATTTCATAGTAAATCTAGACCGTTCATTATAAGGTCGCATATCTGATGGTAGAAGTTATGTTAGATTTTTTTTCCCTAGAAGGAAACCCTCTTTTATGAGGGAATTGCATTACGACTGTGTATTATTGTGAATATTGTATTATGAGAGGGATATTGAGAGAGAAATAAGAGGAAGCTACAATAGGTTTTCTATAGGTTGTATCCCTTCATTTTGATGGATAATAAAATGAAGGACCTGGAAATTTATCTGTTGGATGTATCCCACACTGGGTCAATCACGTATATCTATGTCTTTATTGTATTGTGTATCTTTTTTGTTTTATTTCTGCATTTATTTTATTTTATTGCTCTGCAATCTTATTTTTCTAACAATTGGTATATGAGCGAAAGGTAACTCGCATGAAAAGTGGGTTCATGGTTCGAGTGGGAGGAATGACGAAAGATGGAAAGTTTAGGGTCGAGAAATTTAACGACCAAAACTACCAATTATGGAAGATGCAAATGGAAGATTCTTTATATTAGAAGGATCTATTCCTACCATTGGGTGGAATAGAAAAGAAGTCGACGGCCATGAAGGACGAAGAATGGGAGGTTCTTGATAGAAAGGCACTAGGAATGATACGACTGAGCTTGAAAACGTCAGTGGCTTTCAATATTTTGAAAGAAAATACAACGAAGGATATTATGGACGCATTAGATAAACTATATGAAAAACCCTCGATGTCTAGTAAGGTATTTCTAATGAAGATATTATTTAATATGAAGATGTCAGAACATGGGTCTGTCAAAGATCATTTAAATGAATTTAATACGGTTAATAATAAACTCCATTCTTTAAAAGTGGACTTTAATAATGAGTTTGGGGCTCTTCTAATATTGTGCTTATTGCCAGAAAGTTGGAATGGCTTGGTCATGGTTATAAGTAACTCTATCTCTGGTTCAAACACTATAAAATTTGATGATGTTGTTGGTGTTATCCTTAGCAAGGAAATGCGGCAGAAAAGCATAGGTGAGACATCAGGTAATGCGTTAAACATGGAGAACAAGGGAAGACAAAAGGATAGAGGAAAGGGCTCAGAAAACCGCGAGAATTAAAGGAAGGGAAGGTCCAAATCCATACTGGAAAAGATAGAGTGTTGGAATTGTGGGAAGAAAGCACATCTGAAGAAAGACTACAGAGCTCCAAAGAAACAAAGAGATGGACAACAAGAGAAAAATCAGGAAAAAAATGTAACAAGTGATGTGTTACAAGATGCTTTGATTCTTTCTATAGATATTATTTCCGAGTCTTGGGTAGTAGTTCAGGGGCTTCATTTCATGCCACACCCCATAGGAAACATTTTCTATATTATGTTCAAGGTGATTTTGGATAGGTTCATTTGGGCGATGATTCACCATGAAAAATTGTTGGAATGGGAAAGGTAAAAATAAAGCAAAGGAATGGAAACCAATGGTTGTTGAAAGAGGTAAGACATGTTCCGTATCTAAGGAAAAATCTAATTTCAATAGGGAAGTTGGAAAGTGAAGGTTGTATATCTATATTTACATATAAGGTGTGGGAGGTCACCAAAGGATCATTGGTGATAGCAAAAGGACAGAATCTAGG
Source organism: Picea engelmannii (assembly GCA_009831015.1). Lineage (NCBI taxonomy): Eukaryota > Viridiplantae > Streptophyta > Pinopsida > Pinales > Pinaceae > Picea > Picea engelmannii. The sequence goes on from ML797546.1 coordinate 205,281, forward strand.
TACATTGTATTCATGTACTAGTAATATTGATTCTTCTATCGCTTTAGATTCTACAGGAGTGGATACAACACTGTGGAATAATAGGCTTGGACACATGAGTGAGAAGGGGATGCAGATACTTCAAAAAATATTTTTTTGCCAGATCTTAAAAAAATCGATTTGGATTTCTGTGAGCATTGTGTTTATGGAAAACAAAAGAGAGTCATATTTCTCAGAGTCAGAAAAGAAAAGAAGAGTGAAAGGTTAGATCTTGTGCATACAGATGTATGGTAACTAGCTCAGGTATCATCTCTTGGTGGATGTTATTATTATGTTACTTTTATTGATGATGCAACTAGAAAAATTTGGGTTTATTGCATTCAACAAAAATATGATGTTTTTGATACTTTTAAGAAATGGAAAGATTTGGTTGAGAATGAGACAAAAGAAAAGGTTGAAGTGTCTCATATTAGACAATGGAGGTGAATATTTCAGTAAGGATTTTGACGATTACTTTTCATACCATGGGATTCGTAGAGAGAATATAGTTCCAGGAACACCACAAGAAAATGGTGCGTCAGAAAGGATGAACAGGAAAATCTTGGAGCATGCAAGGAGTATGAGATTTCATGTTGGGTTTCCCTTACAATTCTGGGAAGATGTTGTAGATATTGTTGTTTACTTAATAAAAATAGGACCTTCAATCTCTTTGGATGGTGGAATTCCAAAAGAGGAATGGATAGGTAAAAAGGTAAACTATTATTTTTTGAAGACTTTCGATTGTGAAGCATTTTTCTATATTGAGAAATAAAATAGAACAAAGCTTGAGGAAAAATCCAAGAAGTGTACCTTTATTGGATACGGTGTTAATTATTTTGGTTATCTCTTATGGGACTATGATAATCACAAAATAATTAGGATTAGAGATTTCATATTCAATGAAAAGGTCATGTAGAAAGATCAGTTGCAGTGAAAGATACAAGAAAAAGAAAAAGCAGAATACACAGTGCTTGATGAGATCACTGAAAAATAAATTCCGAAGGTACCATAAAATCAAAATGTACAAAAACAAGAGCAACATGTACCTCAAACCCTTGCAAGTGTTGTTAGAATATATACTAGGTTAAGTAGACCCCCTAACCGATACTCTCCTTCATTGTATTATTTATTGTTGACTGATTCTGGTGAACCCGAATGTTATGAAGAGGCAATGCAGGTAGACACTAAAAATAAGTGGGAGAAAGGCATGAAAGAGGAAATGGATTCCTTGGTAAATAACCAGAATTGGGATTTCCTGCAGGAAAAAGAGCATTGCAGAATAAATGGGTTTACAGGTTGAAGGAAGAAGATGGAGAAAAAAATGACACAATGATAGACTTGTTGTAAAGGGGTTTGCACAAAATAAAGGTATAAATTTTGATGAAATATTCTCTCCTATTGTTAAAATGACTTCAATTAGGACTATTTTAAGTTGTGTGGTAGTACAAGATTTACATCTTGAACAGTTAGATGTAAAAACAACTTTTCTCCATGTGGATTTGCGGGAAGATATTTATATGCAACAACCACATGGGTATGAGGTCAAAGGGAAGGAGAATTTGGTATGCAGGTTGAAGAAGAGCTTGTATGGCCTAAAGAAATATCCAAGGCAGTGGTATTTAAATTTTGATAGGTTTATGAAAGAACAAGGTTATACTAGATGTCATTTTGATCACTGTGTTTATTTTAGAAGGATAGAAAATGGAAGTTATATTATGTTGCTATTGTATGTAGATGACATGCTTGTTGTAGGGTCTAATATGCAGGATATAAATGTGCTCAAGAAAAAATTATCTAATTCATTTGCGATGAAGGATTTGGGTGATGAAAAGAAAATCCTTGGTATGAGAATAACAAGAGACGGGAAAAATTGCAAATTGATACTGTCTCAGGGTGAGTTCATAGAGAAGGTGTTGGAGAGGTTTAGATTGCAGAATGAAAAACCAGTTAGTACACATTTGGCCAACCATTTCAAATTAACTAAGGAAATGTGTCCCAAGACACGGGAGGAGATAGAATACATGTCCAGGGTCCCTTATTCATCAGTAGTTGGCATATTGATGTAGGTGATGGTTTGCACAATACCATATATTGCACATGCAGTGGGAGTTGTGAGAAGGTATATGAACAATCCATGTAAAGAACATTGGGAGGCAGTAAAGTGGATTCTCAGGTATTTGAGAGGTAATGCTACTCATGCATTATGTTTTGGAGGTTCAGACATTGTTCTACAGGGATATGTTGATTCATATATGGAAGGTGATAAAGATAGCAGGAAGAGCACCAACGGGTATGTTTTTATTGTAGGTGGAACAACAATAAGTTGGATTTCGAAACTGCAAAAGGTTGTTTCACTTTCAACAATAGAAGCAGAGTATGTTGCTGCTACAGAGGCTAGTAAAGAAATGATTTGGTTACAAAGGTTTATGGAGGAATTGGGAAAGAAGTAGGAGAATAGGAGGATGTGTTGTGACAATGAGAGTGCCATTCATATTGCAAATAACTCAACCTTCCATTCAAAGACTAAGCATATACAACTCAGGTATCATTTCATACGATCCATCTTGGAAGATGGACATTTGAAGTTGGAAAAGATACATACTAGCCAGAATCCTACAGACATGTTAACAAAGGGAGTAACCAGGGAGAAATTGAGTTCCTGCTTAGTTTCAGTTGGTCTTCAAGCATGAAGGTGAAGATAAGAAATTTTACAGGTCTAAGAAGGATCATAATCTAGAAGATACAACAATGGTGGAGTTGTTAAGATCAGTCTCCAAGTGGGAGATTGATGGTTGTGGAGCTTGATTATCTTCTTGATTCAAAGGTCTTTGTTTTCAACCATGTTTATACCCTATAAACATTGTACAACCCTTCACGCATGGGGGGATTTCCCCCGTGTAAGGGTTCGAGGGTGAAGCCCCCGAAGAAAAAATTTCCTTGTAAATGTATATTGTAATTTCATAGTATATATGGACCATTCATTATAAGGTTGTAGATATTACGGTATAATTTATGTTAGGTTTTTTTTCCCTAGAAGGAAACCCTCTTTTATGAGGGAATTGTATTGCGACTGTGTATTATTGTGAATATTGTATTCTGAGAGAGGAGACTATGGGACAAACAAGAGGAAGTTACAACGGGTGTGTTGTAGGTTGTATCCCTTAATTTTGATGGATAATAAAAGGAAGGACCTACCGATTTGTCTGGTGGACGTATCCCACAATGGGTGAACCACGTATATTTGTGTCTCTATTGCATTGTGTATCTTCTATGTTTTATTTCAGCATTTGTTTTATTTTATTGCTCCGCGGTCCTATTTTTCTAACACCACCCCACCCTATCAAAGGGTTAGGGTCGGAATACGAGAATGATCCACTCCCGATAGAGGGAAACGACAAAGAGATATGACCTCTTCCCTAAGGAACAACTTGGTATGGGATATATGAACTCCCCACATCAATGTTAGAAGTTTGGGTTAGTGACTAGAAACAAGTCAAGGCATGTTTCATGCTCATTGACCACATACCAAACGAAAAAGTGTTAGTTTTCGAAGGTAACAACGTGGGTGCACTCAACAGGTGAGTGGAACCAATGATCGATGGAGCAAAGCCATTTATTGACACATGTATGACATATTTCACCACACTCATCATTTGGTTAGAGACACCAAGAGGAATAATTCCTCCTGTGACAATAGCCGACATGGGAGTTGTCGAGACTCCCAAAGAAGACACTTATGAAGTGCCTTCCATTGAAACCCATCGAAGAGGGATATTGTCAGTGAATTCTGACCCAATAGCTGAAAGGTGCACAACAACTGGAGGGAGAGGCCTAGTTAATGAAGGGTTGAATGTCTGAGAGAACTCTTTAGCTCCAAGATCCGATATGGTAAAAACCTTCAGAGTAGAAGTGCTAGTTTTTGCAGGATTCGTATTTATGATCTCGACTGGACCAGTCAATACAAAAGTATCGGATTGATCGAGTCTACATATATGAGGATGAGGTATAGGATTTACCTCTACCTCTTCTTCCAACTGGAGGCATTGAAGTCTCCTCGATTGATGAGGTGGTTGATCAACCACTTTGAGTTGCTAGCTCTAGGTGACTATCACTACATTTCTAGGAAACCTACAATCACAAACGCACCACTAAAGAAAGGCCCTAAGAGAAAAAATAGTCACAAACAAATTTTCCAATATTTCAACTCAGGTGGATTAGGTCTTGATATTGCAATAGTAACAAAGTAAGGAGAATGAACTTCCAGACGAAGGTACGAGTTGATTAAGTCTCATGACCATGGAATAAAGGAGTGACAAGAAATTACCTCGACCTATACTAACCATCCTTATTCGATGCAAGTACCCATGCTTCGCGAGGCACCCTCTAGCACTAATGATAAGTGTGATACAAAGTCCACCCCAGGTACCACGGGAAACCCCCTGCAGTCACCTCTAAGATTCATAGGAAAATAAACTATGGTCACCAACTCATAGTCAGTGTCTGAGAGGTACAGTCAAAAGTTGGGATTGAACGTATGGGTAGGGTAACTAAGCCCGAAGCTCTTCTAGAGGATTGTCTACAAAAGGGCCATTGTCACTTTAGAAAATCTCAAACTGGGTTAGGAGAATCCATAGGAATTACACCAAGAGGGCCAATATCACTTCAAGAAAATCTCAACCAAGTTCAAAATTTGAAGAGGACTAACACCATATGAGTCAGTGTCACTTCAGGAAAAACCCCCAATATGATCTCTCCACTATGCTCAATTACTTTTTAGAGGGGTTATCTCCGTGTCTTGACTTTGCATGGCCTCGTGTTTGACTCTTATGTTAGAAGATCTTCCTGACTATACTTATATGATATTTTGTTTTGTAATCCCTAGCTCAGACTCCTAATTTTTTTTTCTGGCCTTGGAGAAAGCAACTCTCCAACTTAAACCAATGCCCTAGCCTAAACTTGTTTGTTTACCCAAAAAAAAATGAAAATGTCTAATTGATTTTAGTTATTTATCATTTTATAGGATGTTATTTACTCAAAAAGGGTGTCGAGTGAAACTGAATGATGTTTTAATGGACTCAATAGAAGAAAACAGTTAAGAACATAAAAGCGAAATGCAGTTCTTCGCTGAAAATGAGTGTAAATAACGCTTCAAAATTTAACACAAACTCTGTCCTTTTGTATGCACAATGAAAATTTTCTTTTATATGTAATGCATTTACTAATGCAAGTTTCAGATGAAAGACAACTAACAAGATTGGAATTCTTTTCAGCGAAGCTCTAGAAACAAAATGTTTTGTTTTCCCTTTTGTTTTTAAAAGTAAAAAAAGTAAAATAAGAGAGACACTTGTTATACAATTATTTTCCACTTGTTATATTTAAAACTAATACACTTTCCTTTCGGAAAGAATTTAATTTTTTCTACATCATTACTTAGTTCAGTCTATTAAATTATTAATTTTAAATGCTAATTCTCTAAATTGACTGAACTCATATCTAGCCATCCATCACAATACGAAGCGGACGATTAGGATTAACTCTCGCGTATTAAGTTACAACTACGATAATCGCATCTATTATACCCGACAAATATAACAACCTTAAATTAATAAAATATTTGTCTCTTAATCGTTTTCAGGATGAAGATACTCACTATTTAATCAACCATCCAATACCCGAAACATCTAACGGTTCTATAGCCATCAAGATCGATGGTCCTGATTAAATTCGAGACTCAACATAATCACTAGTTAATGGGTACTTACACACCCAAAAAATATAACGGTTGTGCAAACATTAATCTAATGGTCCCAGATATATTTAGGATTTAAATTGTGCAAAGGTTAAAGGATTGTGAAATGTCCAAAGGAATCATAAAATGACAAGTGTATTCCACTTACTTTTAAGGTCGTATTATAAATTTTTGATTGAAAGTTCTCACGTTCTTACCTTTAATTACATTAATTCCATATATGTTGGTTGTTAAAACTATACTAATTATGTAAAAGGTGGTACATTAGGTTATTCTTCACTTGGAAAAGTCTGTGAGAGGAGGTATCATATTGTTTAAACTTCATTCTTGCCTTTTACCAGGAAGGTAAGAAAGCAAAACCCATTTGCATTTTTTTATTCTAAATCTTATACAGTAGAGGAAAGAACATTATGTCGGAAAGAAAGAAAATGATTTCATAGGAATTAATAGGAGACGATAGCTAAGACATTAGCGACATTTTTTCTGATGTTTACAATACTGAAATGAGCTCCGAGTCTTCTATTCAAGTCAAAAGGATTAATAAACAGGGACGTACAAAAAAACTATGAGTATTCTTGGCTTTATAAAACAAATCTTTTTGAAAAAATCATCCCTCAAGTTTATAGTGACCCCGACCTTGTCCAAACTTTCACAAAACTCTATACTATGGATACTCACTATATTGATTCGACAGATGGCCTAAAGCATATCTGTTTTATTTCCCCTTAAAATATAGATAAAATTTTGAAGTTACCTTTTGGTGATTCTCCTATTTTAGAACTCGACTTGTTGAAAAAGGTTGAAGGTTTGTCAATAGAAAAAAATAATACAATTATACGAAAGTTTACCATTGACCCTTCTTTCACTTTTAGTGAATTTCCGATTAAAGATGAAGTTTTTTCTCCCATGGCCTGACTTATGGTTTCCATCATAACTTATATCCTTGGATATGTCGATGATACTTTTAATGATGAGGTCACTCTAGTTATTACAGGCGATATTATAGATAATGAAAAGGGTCCAAATTTGAATATGAAATCCTCCTTGCTCATGCTATTCATTTTCAATTAGCATCATTTGAAGGATTGAAATAATTTAGATATCAATCTTATTTTTTCTTTTCAGTACTATTTTATCAATTTGAATTTTATGAATTTTTTTTTATCCAATTGGTTAAAAAAGATGGATCTGGAAATGAACTTCATGTCATAAAATGGAGTTATGTTTTAACAATTTAAAAAGCAGAAGATGGGTTTCTACAGTTTTCCAATCAATTTTTATTCAATACATATGACCTTCTCATGGGACATGAACTTCCTATAATTCATTTATCCTATTAATGGAAGTTAAAGTTACACCCTACTATGAGAGTAGGTGATTGGTTCATTTTCAATAATTTCACTATAATTAGAATTTATCGTTTTGAATCAGAGCCTTATCAATTACCTGTTTATATTTCTCCCGGGTTTTTTCCCTTCGAATTCTCCAAACAAAGGTTTAATGACTAATCATTTTCATTTGGTCTTTGTTATCATCATAACATTTTTCTGATCAGGATCCAAGTCTTTGAGATTTACCAAACTTCCACATCGCTATGGAAGTATGATAATTTAGAGGACAAAGTCTTATATGGCGACATGTAGACAAATATAGTGGAGGCATGAAAGGAAGGGTTCGGGGGACCATCGATCTAAGAGTAGCCCGGATCAATGGCCAAGAAGCATATCGGGGGACGAAGCAGCACGAAAGATAATTTCTCAAAGGCAGGCCGAGAAAAACCACTATGGTTTTGTTCGTGGATGCATGGTGCCCCTAGAGCTACATCGGGGCGAAAAACAGTTTGCCTAAGACTGCTTTCTCCAATCTCCGATATCAGAAGTTGTTGGGACATAGTGGACCATCGATCTTAGAGTGATCCAAATCAATGGCTAAAACTCATATTGGCTATTCAAGTAGTGCAAGGATTAATCATTCGAGGGTGGTCCGGGGAAAACTGTCATGGCTTCAAAAGTGGATGTGTGGAGCCCTTAGAGGCACATCAGGGCAAAAAGCGGTCTACCTAAAACCGTTTTATCCAACCCCCGATGTCAATAGGCACGTATAAAAGAAGGGCCTCTGGTATTATTTTATGATATTTTGAAGCATTCAAACGTTCAAAAATTGGCACAAAGCATCCATCTAAAAATCAAGCTCAAAATTGACACAGATTCGTGCGTTCTTCACCGTTTAAATAGGTATTTTTCACCATGGCCTCTAATCCTGTCATTTTATCCATGAATGAACAAGACATCACCTCCAGAGAAGAATCCCTAATTGACAGGGACTCCGACATTTTCGACACAGAGATAACAATCTCGCCCATTTCTGTGTCCAAATCGAATTTGTTAGACAATGTTGGAACACGCATACCTTTCCTCGAAGTGGCTCAAGCCTCCATCATCCCTTACGTCGTAGAAGTAGTCTTTCCTTTCGCTGAATTTGTAAGCTAGTGTGAAGAGCGATATTCTCAGGAAGAAAGAATTATTTTGAATAAATTAGGGTCAGAGGTTTTATGCGAAATAGATAGTCCATATCTTCGGCACACCCTCAGTATACCAGAGTCCTCCCCCACAGTGTCAGAGCCCTTCGAGGAAGAGAAGATGATCACAATTTATAGAGAATTCCCACCATAAGTAAAAAACATGTTTATGCAAACCATTGTCAAACCTGAACACCATTCAAAGAGTTTGTCGTTGCCTGCTAGTGTAATCGTCATGGTCATCGAAGTCCAGTGGGCTTGTTCTCTGCTGAGTCAAATTCTAGGGTTGGATAATGAAAAGTTTGTGGTATAATTCATGTTAGTTTTTGTTAGCACTAGGAGTCACCTTTAGATTGCATGGAAGGCAAGCCCAGTACCCATCAAGTTATATGTGAATGATAGAGTGTTTTAATGGGTCAAATGGAAAAGGACTCAAATGGTAATGTTCTAACTCATACAACAGGGCTAGCATGCACCAACAATTAAGGTCTTGGATAACTTCTACCAGTAGTTTGGGAGTAAGTATGAATAGAGGGAAGACTTGAGTGAGAGGAGTGTAGGGACTGCTGCAAACATTAGGTCTACAAAAGTCTAAGGAAGAAAGTCTTTAATCACAAGATCTTCTTGACATTAGAAACTAAGAAAGATAAATAAACATCATGATAATATAATGATCAAACATACACCATCACATCACCACAATAATTCATGTGAATCCTTTAAAGCATGAACATTTAGCAACTGAAGCAAATAGAATGGAAAGGAAGCTGATTTCTATTAGCCAAAAAGTCTTAAGTCCGGTACATCACTAGATCATAGTCACTTCCTCAAAATATTACAAAATAAAGGGAGCCTTACTCAACCATCCGAACCTTCTAAAGCAATTGATCTATCTATTTATAACAAAAAGGGAGGCAACAGCTGGAGGTACGAGCTAGCCTCCTTCCCTTGAAAATCTCTTAAACATTTATTTTTTTCAAACAACTAAGAAAACAACCTATGCTATAAAACAGGAAAATGCTGGTGACTAATCCAGTCATGCTTCTAACTGATGTGATCCTCTTTTTCTACTCAAATCTTGTTTTTCCATGTGTCCTTTTGGAGCCTTTAGTTGTCCTCGGCATGCCAGCTATTACTTCTGTAACTTTCTCCATCATCAACTTATCCAAGGCTATTGGCCTAGTCCTCCTAGATTCTTGGTGTTTGCTGGAAAATTCCTTGAGTAGCAACTCTGGATAGCGCACCCTAAAACGGAACAAGGAGAGAAGGTAGCGCCCTTGTGCTACATATATGAGCCAACATTTATCCTCTGTTGAAAAATTAGGTAGCACCTGTAGGTAGCGCCCCTGTGTTGTGTCTGTGTGTAAACCTTCTCCCTGCCAAATATTACGTAGTGCCTGTAGGTAGCACCGTTGTGTTGCACCCGTATACCAATTTTGTGCTCTGTGGAATATTACGTAGCACCACTTACGCTGTGTGTGCATACAAATTTGGGTAGCATTGCCAAAATGAAGCGTCTTTGAATCTTGAACATGTGCAGAGCAGATTGTGTCCTTCCATGATGACAAAAACATTTTACTTAGGTTCCTTGACTATACCATAGGTAGTGCTTTTACCACTGAGTGAAGCTAGCACTTAGAAAAAACTCAAAATCCATATAGCTAAACGCTTAGAAGCCTATATACATGGCAAAGATAGTATTTGCATATTAGTTAACCCTCCCAAAAAGGAACAATCCCCAAAAATGGAGCTTACCCCTTACCAACTATTTTTTCATCATGACACTTAGCCTCTCACTCTTTCTGGTATAAAGAGTATCTTCAATTGACTCACCAGACTTCTTCTTCTTAGCACTGGCAGGCTTCTTCAATGTAGTTGTGCTCTCCTTAGCTATTGGTTTTTCATGTTCAATGACAGCCTCAACCAACACCTGTAAATTCCTTTGGGCTACCTCATCTTGGAAATTCTTCAGTTCCACCTTTAGCTTCCTGGTCTGAGCTTGGAAGCCTTTGTTCTGCCTGTAGAGATTTTGGAGCTGTCTATGCAAGGGTTGAGTCCTCCTTGCTGCAAATCTTGCCAAGTCAAGGGTATGACTATAGCCATCCATAAGCTCTGTCATCTTGACTCTTTCAAACATGGATTCCTTTTTCAATTTAGCCACTTCTTTTCTTGACTCCTTAAGTTGTCTGATAAGTCTCTTGAAGGTCTGATCACCAGGGGGAGTAGAGATATGCACAGTCTCAACAGGATTCTTCTCATCCTCTTCTTCCATCTGTATTGGAATTTGCTTGTGAGTTTCATTAGCCTTCTCAAAACCCTTTCCTTTATGCTTCTTCTCTTGCACAACAACTTCTCCTTTGTTCTTCATAGGCTCTTCAAAATATTTCACAAAGACTTCATCTTTTCTCTCCAAAGGTCTTTTGGTACCTTTACCCTTCTTCCTCTGAATAGGGGTTTCTGATTTCTCCTCCACATGCTTTTCAATGATTTTTCCTTTATCCTTATGCATAGGGGTTTCTGGTAAAGACTTCTCTTTGAAAACCTCCTTAGGAATTGATGACCTAGTTGTTTGCGTTCAAATGGTCACCATGTGAGCAAATGGAGAGCGCTTGCATACCCTGTTGGCTCTGGCAGGGCAGAACAGCTGTGGAGCAAAGAGGGTTAAAGAAAACAAAACTAACTACAATCTAACTATCAATTGAAAGCAAATAACACTGCGAAAATAAACAAAAACATCAAACATAAGACACAGGGGTCATCAATGGTTTTAGGCTGGTGCATTAATGAAACCAGAGCACACGATGAAGAAAGAGACCAGGGGTTCCTTCTCCCTCCAGCGGAAGGCTCTTCGGGGCCCTCAACACAATGCTTTCCTTACAAATGAAATGAACTGCACACAGCAGTGAAAGAACTCTGGGAGATGCAACTGATGGATTTGTTGTCAAAGGAGGAGCCTTGAACCATCTGAACAACATAACAGTGCTTAGAATTCCCTGCTAAAACAGTGTACCCTCATGGCCTTTTATAGCAATTTTACAGGCGGTCATGTAACCTTTTCCAAATGTGAATAGGGGCTCATTAGGGTTTATTTAGGTCATTAATTCGCCGATTTTGCAGAGCCGGATCTGATTTGAGAATCAAATCATCTTGGGGGCCGATCTGTAGGTGGTCAGGAGGCCGACTTATGCAATTAATGCGCCGTATTAGCAGATGCGTGGGTTTTTGTGTTGACAGTCGCGCGTCGGGTGCGCATGCGCTGGTAACACGTTTTTGTCCCGTGCATGTGCACGCGCATCAAGCTGCTGTAAAGCGCCCTTCAATTTTTGGTTACTTTGTATAGTTTTTTGCCCTTCTGGAGTGCTGTGAAATTAATTCAGTGCCATGAGTGACTTCATCGCTGTTTTGATGATGTGGAGTTCTTGTCGCCATGTGCAGACGAAATTTCAGTGATAACAGATGCCCCCTGATGGATGAGGTTAGGAGCATACGTATAGCCGAAATCCATCAATGTTTCTTCTACTGAGAATGTGGTTGTAAGG
>ML797546.1:239723-263080 GCA_009831015.1 Picea engelmannii
TGGCACCTGGTTCCAATCACCTTCTTCAAGCATGAAACATGAAAAACAGGATGTAGCTTCGACTGACTGGGCAGAGCTAACTGATATGCAACTTGTCCCACATGCTTGAGAACTGTGTAAGGGCCATAAAATTTGGGTGCTAGTTTCTGACAATGCTCGGCCTTGAGGGAAGTTTTCTTATATGGTTGCAGTCTCAAAAACACCTGATCCCCTTCTACAAATTGACATTCGAAGCAACCTTGATCTGCTTACTGCTTCATTCTATTATGTGCCATGACCAAGTTCTCTTTAATGGTACGAAGGATATCCTCTCAGACTGTAAGTGTTTGGTCAATCGCCTGGACCTTCGAGGTACCCGGTAAGTATGAGAGAACTGAAGGTGGCTTCTGTCCATATACCGCTTCAAAAGGAGTCATGCAAGTGGTTTTATGGTATGTAGTTTTGTACCACCATTCGGCGAGGGGTAACCATTGAGCCCACTGGTGTTGTTTTTCAGAGGCAAAGCACCTCAGATATGTTTCCTAACACTTGTTGACAACTTCTGTTTGACCATCCGTCTGGGGATGATAAGCTGAGCTGAGATGTAATTGTGTGCATGTATCTTAAACAATTCTTGCCAAAAATTGCTTGTGAAAGTTGGGTCTCGATCAGAAACAATAGAGTGCATCTTTCCATGAAGCTTGAATACCTGGTCCATGAAAATTTGAGCCACTGTGGATGCAGTAGTGGATGCAGTAAATGGGTGGTGAAGAGTGAAAAAATGAGCATACTTGGAAAGGCGATCCACCACCACCATTATGACTAATTTATTCCCCGATTTGGGTAATCCTATAATAAAGTCAATAGATATATCCTTCCAAATAGCAGGGGGAATTAAAAGCAGTTGGAGGGTGCCTAGAGATTTCACTGTTTCTCCCTTGTTGTGTTGACACACCTAACATTCAATGACAAACTTACGGATGTCTTGTTTCATACCATCCCAGAAAAAAGAACGTTTGACTTGGTCATATATTTAGGTGAACCCTGAGTGCCCCGCTGTGGGTGTAGCATGAAGCTTAGAAAGTACCGTGGATTTGAGCTTGGATTGTTTACTTAAATACAAGCGACCTTTGTATCAAAGCTCATTTTGGAGCCAGGAATACCCTGGGGGAGCCAGAGCCTTATTCTGTAGTTGCTAGATCAGATGCAAACTTTTGGGATCTTGAAACCATTCCTGACACACAGCTTGGAGCCAATCGGGTACAATGAAGGAAAGAGAAAAAAGGGATCCTTCATCTTCATATTTTCGGGACAGTGCATCCGCCACGACATTGTCTTTTCCCTTCTTGTAAATGATCTCATAATCATATCCAAAGATCTTATTCACCCATTTTTGTTGCTCCTGGGAGGAAATTCATTGTTATAGAAAGTACTTGAGGCTTTGATGGTCGGTCTTAATTTGGAAGCATTGCCCCAAGAGATAAGGATGCCACAGATCAACGGCATGCAGAATCGCCAACATTTCTTTTTCATAAATGGGTTTGCCCAGATTCCTTTCAGACAGTTGCTTGCTAGTGAAGGACAAAGGTCGAACCTCTTGCATAAGGACAATGTCGATTCCTTTCCCTGAGGCATCACATTCCAACACAAAGGTCTTTGTGAAGTCGGGAAGGGCCAGAACTGGAGTGGTGCACATGGCCATCTTCAAGGTTTGAAAAGCTTGAGCAACTGTTGGATGTTACCCATGATTTTGGTCATCATGATGATGTATTGATGATGGTGTACTCAGGCTCTTCATAAGAACTTTCTCCTGAGAAAATTTACTTTCTTCTCTTTCCAGAAATATCATTTTTGAAGGAGGTTCGCAGGCTGCTAGTATATTTGCCTGTGAGAATGCATGATTCTCGCAGGCTGCTTTAAGCCAGGGTGCAAGAAGTTCACACTGTGTTGAACTACTAGGGTGCGAACTCTTTCTAAAGCAAGGGAAAAGATGAATTCTCGATGCCTCTAGAAGGGAATCTTCTAGAAGGATGAGATGGCATTCGAATGGTTATCCTAGTACTGGATTCCCTGATATTTTTGGATCATTCTTATCCAAGTAACTAATTCATTCTCTCCTATATATTGAGGGAATTCTCATGGAAAAGATTAAGCAAGGTTAAGCAAGATTCATTGGAGAATTAGTGAAAGAATTGTGTGAAGGACTAAAGCTACAACAGCTTGGAGACTCTAGCAAGTTTATTCCAAGGGGTTGATCTTCTTCATGCAAGTGAGAAAGTGTGTGTGTCAGAGCCAAGGGTCATCGAAAGGAAGTTTGCGACATCAAGGCTCAGGTTGTAATATTTACTTTCCATTAATATGATACAGTAATATGCCCCTTTCCCATAAAGCTATTTCCACTTTATTGTATAATTCCTTGATCATATACATAGATTGATCGTTGAATAGACCGTGCTTTCTTCACTTTGGTTGGTTTGTGTTGTCTTGGTCTTGATTTCACGAGAGCACTGGAGTGAAGCAGGAGCAACAAAGACCATAGGAAGCGATAATAGGGTATGTTATTAGTTCTTGCCTCCTATTTAATTCAATGGTCAAAATCTAGAGAAAGAGTCATGTTCTGTCTTGCTTTGTTCTAGATCCAGGTGGATCTAGTGAGATCGGTTAGTGTCTGCACCTATGGATTTATCCAATAACACTGGAGTCCAAGTGAAAGAGTTCTTTTTGAGGAGAGGCGTGAGAGGTGTTGCAATCTTTCCGTAGTTCTTAACGAACTTGCGATAATACCATGTGAGGCCCAAAAATCCATGCAATCTTTTGAGATTCTTTGGGTGCTGTCAGTCTTTCATAGCTTCAATCTTTTTTGGGTCCACCCTGACGCCATCCTTTCCCACTATATGACCCAAGTATTCTACTTCTGAGGCACCAAAATCACATTTGGATTGTTTCAGGAAAAGTTGGTGCTGAGAGAGTAGGCAGAGAACTTGATCCACATGAGTAAGATGGCCTGTCTAGGTTTTTCTATAGATGAGGATATCATCAAAGAAAACTAAGACAAAATGATGGAGAAAAGGGTGGAAGACATGGTTCATGAGGCTCTGGAAGGTGGAGGGGGCGTTACACAAACCAAACGACATGACCAAAAACTCATAGTGGCCCTCATGAGTGCGAAAGACGGTCTTAGGAATGTCGGCCTCTTTCATATGTATCTGGTGATAGCCTGAGTGAAGATCAAGTTTGGTAAAGAATTGGGCGCCACTCAATTCATCCAGGAGGTCATCAATGACAGGAATGGGAAATTTGTCTTTGATGGTAAGTTTGTTGAGAGAACGAAAGTTAGGACACATTCTCCAAGAACCTTCTTTCTTTAGTACCATGATGACCGGAGATGAGTAAGGGCTCATACTAGGATGGATGATGCCGACAGTAAGGAGTTCCTGGACCATTTTTTCAATTTCATTTTTTTGTGCAAAGGGGTGGCGATATGGACGGATATTGGGGGGAAGGCTTCCTGGGACAAGGGGAATGGAATGATCATGAACACCATGGGAAGGAGGGAGTCCTTGGGGAGTGGAAAATACTATTTGATGTTTAGAAAGGAGGGCTTGGAGGTCTTGGGGCACTGGGGGTGTCTCTGTGACTTGTATGGCGTGGAGTTAGGCAATGACACCAGAATGAACTTTTTTGAGCATTTTTTCCATGCGGTGAGAACTGATAACCTTAGGTGAACCAACAGTGATGCCTTGGAGTTTATATTGGTGGCCTCCTTTGTCGAATTGCATGGTTAAGTTCTGAAAACCCATGAGAATGGGACCCAAAGTCCTTAGCCAGTCTGCACCCAACACAATGTCGCAACCGCCCATGTCAATAACAAACATATGGGATTTTAGGTGGTAGTCACTGATTTGGAGACGCACATTTTCACAGCGCCCACCACATTTCATAGAACCACAATTGGAAATCATGATTTGGAAATTGTTGACAACATGGATGTAGCAATGGGTTTCTTGGGCAATGCGACGATGAATAAAATTGTGGGTGCTACCACTATCAACTAGAATGATGACCTTTTGGTGCTTGATGTAACCGATTAACTNTGATTTGGAAATTGTTGACAACATGGATGTAGCAATGGGTTTCTTGGGCAATGCGACGATGAATAAAATTGTGGGTGCTACCACTATCAACTAGAATGATGACCTTTTGGTGCTTGATGTAACCGATTAACTTGAGGGTTTGGAGGGTAGAGAAGCCAATGAGAGCATTGAGGGAAATGATCGGTTCCACTTCGGGAGGGTCGGAGGGAGGGTTTATGTCAGTGATATCTGGTGACTTGGTCAAAAGGGGAGTGTCAACATCCTCTTCCGGAATATCCTCAGAGATGGACATAAAAATCTTTTGTTCCTTACATTTGTGGCCTGGGAAATATTTGTCATCACAATTATAACAGAGGCCTTTGAGTTGGCGTTTATCCATTTCAGCCCTGGTCAATTTTTGGATCTTTAATGGGGCAAAGGGAGTAGTGGGGTTTACTAGTTTAGGGCGAGGGATAAAGGAAGGCTTACGGTTTTGAGAGGAAACAATTTGTTGTGCTTATTTATCTTTTTTTGTAGCCTCCACCCAAGTCGTAGGTCAAGCCATGAGGACATGGGCCCGAATCTCCTCCTTGAGGCCACTAATACAACACTCTCGAAAGAAAGCATCAGTCATGCCCTCTGTTCGAAAAGTCAGGCGCTCAAATGTAGCTATGAAGTCTTGTACTATGCCTGATTGCTTCAATTTTGTCAAATGGCCCAAATGGTTGGTGTCAGTGTCAAAGTGTTCATAAAGCTCAGTCACAAATTGGGTCCAAGCAATATACCCTTGACGGGAAGTTTTTCTCCATTGCCACCATTGCCAACGTTCTTGATCTAGATGGAGAACACCATACCGAAGTTTGGCCAAGTCATCTGTAATGTTGTAGAGAGAGAAATAATGTTCTATTTGGGTGGCCCAACCAGTGGGGTCTAAGCCATCAAATTTGGTTACATCCACCTGTGGAAGGTGTATGTCCCGTTGAAAGTGATGGGGCTGAAAGGAATGGGAAGAAGTTTCACCCTCAGTCTTTGTATGTGCATCAGGAAAAGAGTCATCGGTAGGGATCTTGAGTTTGGTGCAGAGTGATGCAAAGATAGATTCAATATGGGTGGTTAGTTCATGTTTGAATTCTGCCATTTCGGACTACACAGCTACATTTACAGATGCATTTATGGTGGTATTGATGGATGTATCATGGGAGGCAATAATAGCACTGAGTTGTTGCACTTCTTGTTGGGTCTCGAGGAAACTAGATTGCAAGGTGTTGAAGCGAGGCTCTAGTTCTTGGCTATGGGTATGGGCCATGAGGATGGGTGAACTAAAAAGGGAGCAGGCAAGGTCAGAAATTTTTGCAGAAAAATGATATGGATGAATGTGATAAGGGAGAAGAGATGAATCTAATGGAATAGGTCTCAAATAATGGTGAAAAAATTTCCAGACTTTTTATTATTATTATTTATTTATTTATTTTATAGCTGCGGGGTTATACTTTGGTCTGAAGAATGCTGCAGTGCTGAAATCCCCAAATTCTTAAATAGAAAGAAATGTGTATTACTTGGCAACCCGAACACAGATGCGCGGCAATAGATCTCGTCGGTTTAATTTGTTTATGTTTATGTTTATGTTCCCCAAGGGTTAGGTATTCAAGGGTTCTACAGACAAGGGTTTGCCCTATGCTATAGCTCTCTGATATACGTGCGGGGTCCAACAATAGTACTCAGTCCAATATCTCAGGGCACTAACTAAGGAGGATAGACTGTACCCTTAGCCGTACTACCCACCTACCCAGGTACTAGAGAGTATCTTCTCGAGTGTTGTTCTCGGTGACACTATAGCAATCCAGTGGCCAATAGGTTTATCTAAAGAGGGCTTCAAGAAATCTAGGCCGATCCGTACACAGGTGTTGTCTAATGCACTACCACTCGAAGGGGTACCAACAGGGGTTACAAGGGTGGCTAACATATGTGCGCTTAAGAACCACTTGTATTTCTTGCATGTATGAATCTCTCAACCACGGGTTTATGCGCGTAACGACAGATCTCTATGGCTTAAAGACATCGGAATACATCTCTACCCTGAAAAAAAATACCCACAATTTCTGCCAAGGAAAGTGCTCTGATACCACTTGCAAGATACCAGATATATAAAATATGCAGAACATAAATAAAATGCTAGAAATGGCAGAATAACAGTAAAATATCCAACATAATCTCCACAATAACACAGAAATGATATAAGAACAGCAATAGAAATAACACTTTGATCCAGAAAGCAATGTTCACAAGCCTCTTCAAGGGGGCAACCTCCAATCGAGCAACACTCTATTACAATAATCTCCAAGCTAGGGTTTTCATACCCTCGACCCTTATTTATACTAAATATGTCTATTAAGAGAAACATCTAGAGGAAGATCCTTCTAGAAGTGGAAGCTTCTATTAGGTCTTCTTACATCTGCCTTATTCTATTTTATTGAAAGGCCTTATTAATATTGACCTTTATTACATTCGAATACATTGATCTACCTATGTGCGGTTTAGGACCTTAACAAATCCCCACTTCTTCTGTAGAAAATGCTTCATAATATCATAGAAAGTAGTAAAAACAACAATCTGAACAACAAGAAAATTGCAGAAATCAGTTCTAAAACAACTCAAAAGATCCCTGCTAAAACGACACCTAAAGCCCCAGATAAAAGGGATCTCACTGAAAAAAATATAAAATGTAGATAAAGTAATTTCAGGGACAACGACGGATAAAAATCAACATAATTATGTTGTTAATACTCGCAAAAATGTCCCACCTTTCTTGTTAACTTTTGAAATTTTCAATAGAAATGTATATAATTGCATGGTAGATTCCGGCGCATCATCAAATGTGATTCCCTTGTCTGTTTTCCAAAAAATTAATGTAGAAGTTCATTCTTCTAATCTTAAAATCATTCATCTCGATCAGATGAATGTTAAGGTGATTGGTGAACTAAAGAATGTGCTCGTTAGGTTATCTTCTAATCCTAAGGTTCACCAGATTATTGACATCATTGTTGTTGACATCCCTGAATTCTATGGTTTATTTTTGAGCAGGGATTGGTCTGAGCGGCTACATGGTTACTTTGCAACAGATTGGTCGCATTTATGGCTGCCAAAAAATGGACATCCAAACAAAATTAGGAACAACCATGAACGTTACCTCAAGCACACCGTGACGGATTTGAATGATGCTAATGAACCATTTACTTGTTCCACTAATTCACTTGAAATGCAGGGAATGAACACCTTCTTCGGTAACTTCATGGCCAAAACTTCCCCCATCACCTATCTGGAACAACAATCAAAGCTCATGACATGTTCTGAGTTAGCAGCTTTACCGAATGTGCCAAACACTGTCGACGAAGCTCAGATATGCTCACTTTACTTCGATTGATCCAAATCCAAAGAAGGAGCTAGCACAGGATGTGTACTCATTGACCCGGTAGGTAATAAAACTTTCATCGTCTATCAGTTAGAGTTTGAATGCACCAACAACACCACCGAATACGAGGCACTTTTGCAAGGACTTAGGAAATATGTATATATGGATGTAAAGAACTTAATGGTATTTGGTGATTTGGAAATTGTGGTCAGGCAGGTAAGAAATTCCATACATTTCCTATCACCACACCTGAAAAGTTACCAAACTAAGGTATGGAATCTAATGCACAATTTTTCAGCATTTAACATCGATTCCATTCATAGATTAAGAAATTTTAAGGCTGACTTATTGGCTAACGTCGCATATAAACTTTTGCCCACATAAGTTCTTTCTCTGAATGCATCTTCGATTGAGTTATTGTTCATAACATTGATCCCAGACAACATCACTAATTGGAGAGTGTTTGATGATGATCAACAGATCCTCAATTTTTTTCATATGGAGGACACTTTCCAAGGTGCAATTATCGATGAAGGCACTCACGATGAAAATCTCTGCAATTTCACAGTAATATCAGAGCCTAGATCTCTCGAATCAACATCTGATCTAGTAAACGCTATTCCTAAATTCATGGTAAGACTAGAGAAGCTTTATGATTTGCATGATAAATTCAAAGGGTCGGTAAATTGTAAAACAAACAATTCTTCCTTGACTCATGAAATGATAATTCTAGGGTCTAAAGATAATCCACAAAATATCAATTTGGGAATGGGAGGCTCCGAGCAAGAATGGTCTACTTTTATAAAAATGTTTAAAGAATTCAAGGATGTGTTTTCCTAGACATATGATGATTTAGAAACTTTTGACCCTAATATAATACAGCATATCATCCCCATGAAACCCCAAACTCAACCTTTTCATCAGAAGCTAAGAAAGATGCACCCTAAGTTGGAACCAATTGTCAAGAAAGAACTAAATAAATTATTGAATGCAAAGATAATATTCCCTGTAAGGCACACACAATGGGTATCTAATTTAGTTCATGTAAGGAAGAAAAGTGGCAAAATTCGACTCTGTGTCGATTTTTATAACTTGAACCGAGCGTCTGACTAAGACAATTATCACGTCCCTCCAATGGAACAAATTCTTCAGCATATATCTAGTTCTGAAAGACTATCACTACTAGACAGTTTTTATGGATATAACCAGGTCCTCATGTGTCCACCAGACTAGTTAAAAACCACTTTCTGTACCCCATGGGGCACCTACGTCTACAGGAAGATGCATTTTGGGCTTATAAATTCCAAGGCCACTTTCCAAAGAGCAATGGATATTGATTTTCATGGTCTCATAAATCAATTTGTAGTGGTCTATCTTGATGACATTACTATTTTCTCCAAAAAAAAAGAAAGATCACTTGTCTCACCTTAGGGCTTTCCTAGAACGATGTCGCAAGTAAGATATATCTCTCAACCCTAAGAAACCAATATTTGTAGTGGAATAAGGAAAACTTCTCAGATTCATATTATCCAATGACGGGATGATCATCGATCCTAAAATAACTCAAGCCATTGCCAAAATCCCCCCCCCCCCACTCTTCCAAAAAATCTATGCAATCCTTTTTAGGCCAGAACAATTTTGTCAGAAGGTTTGTCCCAAGTTTCTTAGAAATGGTAAGGCCATTGCAGAATTTAATTAAAAAGGATGTTTAGTATCATTGGGGACCACAAGAAAACCAAGCCTTTGATTCCATCAAAAAATCCATAGTGGAAGCCCCTTCCTTGATGAGTCCTGATTTCTCACAAGATTTCACTCTTTACACTTTTGCCTCTGACCGATATTATGTTGTTGTGTTGACCCAAAAGAACGCTGAAAGAAATAAAATCCCCATTGCCTTCATGAGCTCATATTTCAAAGGAGTAGAGCTTAATTATCCAGCTGTAGATCAACAAGATTATGCAATTTTCAAAGTGGTGAAACATTTACGATCATATTTGTTGCAATCCATAACTAATGTCATTTGTGCCTTCTACTATTGTTAGAAACTTGATAGTACAAAAGGAATTGGGTGAAAAACGAGCAAACTGGATGACATCATTACAATAGTACGACCTCAAAATAACCCCTGCACAAATTTTTAGAAGTCAAGGCCTATGCAAACTAGTGGTTGATTCAGTTGAAGAATGACAGAGTCAAATTAATGTCTTAACTGTAAATCAACATAGTGAAAATCAGATCTGTTGTTCACAAGTTGTTGTTAATTCTTGGTTTGATGATATTTAGTTTTATTTAACACATGTTTCTTCTCCTCGCCATCTCGATCCAAAAAAGAGAAGAGCGTTAAGATCAAAATCTGCACCTTTCATGTTGGTAAATGACGTATTATTCCGTAAGAATTTTTATAATGTTCTCATGCGTTGTTTTGAAAGAGATGAAGCAGAGAAAGTATCATCTGAACTGCATGCAGGTGTATCTGGTGGGAACTTCAGTGGAGACACCATTACTCACAAGGTATTAAGAGATGGGTACTATTGGCCCACGTTGTTAAAAGATTCCCATGCGTTATGTTGTAAATGCATAATATTCCAAAAGGTTGTTGGATGAGTAAAAAAGGCAGCACTTCCTTTGCAGCCTATTTCAATAGATTCACCTTTTCAGCTGTGGGGTATCAACATCATTAGGCCAATTAACCCCAATTCTTCACAACAACATAAATACATCATTACAAAAATGGATTATTTTACTAGATGGTCTGAGGCTTCACCGCTGAAAGTGGTAAACATTAATCAGGTGATATCTTTCCTTGACACGAATAACATTACTAGATTCGGCATTCCCGAATTTTTGGTTTTCGATAATGCTTCTTAATTTTCATCCCTAGATATGAGAGATTTTTCTTTGGAGAAGGGGATCAAACTTAAGTATTCCGCCAACTATTACCCCCAAGGAAATGACCTAGCAGAATCAACGAATAAAAATTTGATCAAGATCATCAAGAGGACAGTTTCTGAAAACCACAAGAACTGGCACAACGTGCTTTTTAATGCACTCTAGGCTGATAGAGTGACTCCAAAAACCTCTGTTGGTAATTCTCCTTTCTTTCTCTTCTATGGAAAAGAAGTGATTCTCCCTCCTCATGTTCTGCTTCCCTCTCTGCAATTATTGTAGAAAGTTCAGAAAGAGGACTACCCTCCTCTTGACAGTCGAATTAATGCCTTGTTGAAACTAGAAGAATTAAGAGAACAAGCCAGGGAGAGACTAGATCAACATTAACAGATTGTGAAAGGTTGGTTTGATTGTAACTCTGCTTCAGATAGAAACTTTGAGGTAGGATATTTGGTTCTCAAGTGGGATAAACCTCACAAAGGAAAAGGGGAACACACCAAGTTCCAGAACCTGTGGTTGGGGCCTTTCGTAATCGCTGAAAAACTAGGTCCCAGCTCCTTCCACCTACAAAGTTTGGAGGGATAGCCAGACACCTTCCTGGTGAATGGCCAAGCTCTCAAAAGGTATTTTTCCTGATAAATTTCAGACCCACCTTTGTACATATTTTTTCTGTTTTAATTTTGTTTTCTGGTTTTTGGTTCTTTTCATTTTGTTTGTTTTCATTTATCTCTAGATAAGCTTATGTCTGTGTCACCTTTTAGTTCATGAAGGGAAACTAGAATGCCTCATTATGAAGCAACAATTGAGGTATTTCAGAGCATCAATGTTGTAACTTGTTCTAATGCAGATTAGCTGAATAAACTTTCTGTTCAGGATAGGTTTCCTGGTTTCACTTTATAATTATGAGCAGACACGACCATCATCAAAGCTCTTTACGCTGCCCCTGATTTTAAAGAACGCAAATCAAGTATGTCTTCCTGTCCTCAAAGAATTAGTTTCATCAAAAAACTAATTTTAGATCATAATGAAGGTTGTCAAGCAAAAAAATTAAAGGCTGGAAAATGTCAAGTGTTCTAAAAACTGAAATTTCCAGCATCACCCTGCTCTTCTGCATATCATTAAATTTATGTCAGATTGTAAATAATTTATCAAGAGTTGTGGGAAGTGTTTGTAAACCTGTCGAGATACTGAATAGGTCAGTTGGAAGCGGGTAAATGCATGCATGATGCCAAGACAAATTTGACAAGGTATTGAATAGGCCTGCTAGCAGCAAAGCAATGTGGGGTTCAAGAAAATTATCAGGTATAAATTTTGATACTAATCATAAGTACCCTTCATGTTTAATTGAAACTTCTCGGACATGGTAGAGGCATCAGAGTGGGTTAATTGACATCCCTGTCAAGGCTATAGATACCCGCTGGCAGCAGTGGCCCTGTCAATAGTATCAGAACCATTGGCGTAAATATCGTTACTCTCGTAATTAAAGTTTGTCACTAGATTTCATTTGAACAGGAAGATATCTGAAGTTGGATTGTGTAATGGTTGTTGAAATTTGATTAATATGCT
Organism: Picea engelmannii; assembly: GCA_009831015.1. Taxonomy (NCBI): domain Eukaryota; kingdom Viridiplantae; phylum Streptophyta; class Pinopsida; order Pinales; family Pinaceae; genus Picea; species Picea engelmannii. Next base: position 251,637 of record ML797546.1, read on the forward strand.
TGACGTCCTTCAGTTGTTCTCTAATGTGTAACCATTCTAAATAGTCCTAACATGAACTCGTCGGTGATGCAGAGATAACTGCTTCTCCCAGTAAGTCACCATTGTTGGCAACCCTACATGATTTTTTTCTTTTTCAAGTGACAAATGACAATTCCTGTACTTGCCTATGCCTGATCCTATAAATATGACTATTTGAAGATGACTATTCAATTGTAAAAGGGGTGTTTTGATTGTTCCTACTTATTTTTATCTTGCGTTTTTGTGCTTCATTCATGATTGAAAGCATGAATGAAGCATTAAAACTTTAAATCGTATTGCAATTTTATCTAAGGCTTGGTCCTAAAAAGGGTCAATGTGCTTACACCTCTTTTAATGAATGTTGTTTTGCTTTGAGCTTATCATATATCAATGAAACACTTACTTTGAGTTGCTCTTGGATTGTAAACTTATATCTAGATCCTTTGTATACCAAGAATCGATTGGCATATGGACTATAGGCTTGTATATTTAAATTTCTTGGTAAATCAACTTTGATTTTAAACTTTTGATTTACAATTGGATTGTAATAACGCATCATCTTCTAACCTTTGCAAATCAAGGATACTCATTGCATGTCGTGGGAATTAAACACACTACGATCGTGCCCTATACCTCATTTTTAGCTGGCATTTTGAAGTGATAGGCCTCTCATGAAAGATCAAGGTCTAGTGTTACGCTTTGTTTCCAAAACGTTCATCACCAGAACTACCCGAATTTCGTGTGTGAAACCCTTATGCTCACATTATGATCGCGCTAGTGCAAGTTTTACTCCTTTGTTTTTGGCTTAGACTTTCCTCTGTTACTGCTACCTCTTAAACCCACAGTGAGTTCGGGTAGCTCCTGTTACCATCTGTTCAAACCCTTATGGCCCCTATCGTCTGATTTGAGCCAAATGGCTCCCAAACTTTGTTGTTGTATAATGATGCGAGTGAGGATCTTAAGAGCCAGGGTTGGGATATGTTTATTGAGAAATTCCAGGGTTATAACTTGCGAGTAGCCAAACATTTTTCCCTTACATTTGATGGATGTAGAGCCAAGGTGGGTGATATGTAGTTGGAGATCACCGAAGAATTTATGAGTGAAGCAACAGGACTTCCTCTCACTAGTCAAAAGTGGTTTAAAATTTTGATGTTGGATGAAATACCCTGGATTATGTTCGTCACCTCCCAAAAAATTCAATGCTATGACAAAGGTATTCCAATCTCCTTACTCAAGGTTAGATGGCATGGTTTGTTGAAAATTTTAAGACAATTTTTCACTTGTGAAGGTTGTTTTGGCTTGGTGTTCCTTTAGCACATACGATTACTCATGCATTTTATTCGATTTCATTTAAACATGTTGTTTTACCTGCTAAGAGGTTTGTATAAAATGTCAAAGAGATATAAAAGGAAGAACTTGGATTCCATCTTATTTCACCATGGTTTGATTAAGTTACTATTAGTTCATCATTTGAAATCACTTGGTGACGATTGGGACAGTTTTGTAAACCATAATGGCTTTGTTATAGTAAATCCTGTAGAGACCCTTGTGGTAGATAAACCTATGATAGAGAAACCTATCGGGCTCTCAAGTGTCAGGCGAGACTTCTTGTATGAAAACCCTCACGAAAGAACATTGCTCGATCAGCCTTTATGTGAGAAATAGGATGCTAGTTCTAGGGTTATTAAAACTCCTAAGCATGAACAAATTGTTTGCCCTAATCCCACTGTAAAAACCAACAACAAAAAACCACGGAAGCAACCAAAGAAAAGTCAAGAAATAGGGTTTCGTAATAATAGGCATGGACGACTCATTTCAAGGAGTCAGCGAAATAAATCCAAATCTCATGTGAGCTCGATCGAATCGATCAAGATCCATGAGGATTATGACTCCGACTTCGAGAGGTTTCTGGCACAAGAAGATCCAAATTGTTCTGAACCAAATCAACCATTCGATTATGTGAATAATCTACCACCATGTTTGAAACACAGTAAGGAATTTACAGGTATCAAAATCGGTCAAAAGCCGATAGTGGGTAGCAATGATGTTTTACCGCACAATTACACACTTCGTCAATCGATTTCCCCTGTTGCACATTCTGAAGTTTGTTTACATTGGGTAGGTTAGTACTACATAGACATCCCTATCCTTCAAACGAGGATCAGAGCTATTGTGGTTCAAAATGACTCATTGGAAAATGAAAATGGTGAGCTCAAGGCCAATGCACAATGACAAGTAAAACGTTTGAAGAGGACAGACAATATCATAATAAAAAACGCTGACAGTGTCAAAGATGTGATCAATTATGATATTTTGTGATTCGAATTTTGTTATCAGTTGGATGGTAAGATTGGTCTTTATCAAAATTATGATTTTTTTTTTTTTTCTAATTAATCTAGATCGATTTAGATTTCTATTGCTAATAATAAGACTGGCTACAAAATCGAGAGATTCTATAGCCAAGTCAATTTCTCATATTAAATTTAGTAATGGATAGTTAATAAAATAATTGATTTCCTCATTTTCATTTTTTTTTTTCAGGATAGAATGTAATTGATGCTGGGATGGAGCATGGTGGACTTGGTCGATCATATATTTTTCCTTTGCTTATTTTGTAAATAGGAGGAAATTCTCATAAATACTGAAGATGTAGTTTGATCTTGAGTGGCTTCAACCCCTCTATATTTGTAACTTTTAAATCTTTTTGAGATTTGATCCTATATTAGAAGATAGGAAGTTTAGCCTTTATGAACTCTTTAAATACTACATATTTTTGTAATGAAATCATCTTGGCTGAGAGCAAGAGATGGACGAGTGATTCCTGAACTTAATGAAACAACATATATATATTTTGGCTTTAGCCTTTTGTTAATGATGTTTTCATTTACGTTTTGTCAATCCTAATACATTAATACGTCTGATAGCTTTAGACTTAATGATCTATTATGTGCATGCTGTTTATATTATAAATACCATCTACAAATTTCTTCTCAAAATATAAATGCTGTGATCATATATTCAATTAGAATAATAGGAATTATCTTTGAGTTTTAATCGAATGACGAAATGCATAGATTTCTTTCAGATTTATCTTGCTGTAATCATGTGTAATTATGAGATCAAAGGTTTATGTTTGTGTGTCCTTTTCTGTCATTAAAACATTAGCTACTAATACATGTTTTGAATTTATTTAGAACAATCACAAGGTTCATTGCATATTTCTCTCCTGGACATGGTAGTTGGATGTTCTCCACTCATGCAGATGCTTGTCTACACCTCACTAACTAACTAGCAGGTTAGCTCCTTTGTATTTTTCTGTCATTTACATGTCACTGAAACTAGAATGTATGGTTCATCTTTTTTACTATCCACACGTTTATGTTTCATTGTAATTTTTTTATGCAAAATTAGTCAGATTTATAAAGGAAACCAATTTTTTTTTAAATGTGCTTTATTTATCTACTTCTTAAGAGAGATAACTTTCACATTTTATTTCGTAAATTTAGATTAAAACTTGCAAATTGTATATGATATATAAAAGTGATATTAGTGTAGTTTCTTCTTAAAATATCTACAATAGTTATATTACTACGTATGTACATATACATAGTATCTAGTAATTAGTTGGTGATTCATTTCTCTTGTTTATTTTATTTTAGGATTTTAGATTGGCTAACGGAGCCATTAAACCCGTCAGAATGAGTTACACCAAACGACTTGGGTTACCTTGAAAACCCCGGACCAGACTTGTTCTCTAAGTTGACGGATAGTCAATTTCGCCCGTCAACATGTGTCCGAGTTAAAAATGCACTATGAAAATATTGGTGCCCCTAACAAAGTAAAGTTCCACAAGAATGTCAGTGGCATGCTATGTTCGGATTATCTGAGCTTAGGTCTGAGGGTTGCAATATTGACAGCACATGCACTCAAACTAGATGGAAAATTGAAATAGGAAAAGGCATCCTGCAAATCCTTGATGACACAGGTCAAAAGGTTAGAATCTGAAGGACCCCAAGGGGTACAGGCTTCTGTAGATGAAAAAGATAAGATGATCCAAATCCTGAAGAAAAAGATGAAGATGTCCCCTACAGATCATACACAAACAACAGAGCTAACTGATTTGGAATAGGAGAAGGAAACATTCAGACAAGAAGCACTCAACTACAAAGCTAAAGTGTTGCATTTAGAAAAAGAAAAAGAGAATTGGTCACAAGCACAGGTAGTGAAATCAGATATGGTTGTCATTATACCTGCAAATACAGAAGTTGTATCAAGCCTTGAGGGGTTGGTTCAAGCTATGTCCCAAGTAAGCTTAAGAAAAGGGGAGATCAAGGGCCTCAAAGAAGTCATAGAAAAGTTGAAACAAGAGATGAAAGAGAAACATGAGAAGATGGCTCAACTTCACAAAGATAATCAAGATTTGCTAGAGAGAGTGAGAAAGATGAAAACAAGGTTAAAGGGAAAAACACTATTGCAGGGAGCTAAACATGTAATATGGGATGCTATTGTTGTAGAGGCTACTAAATTTAGGCCTTATCTGAATTTTATAAATGACAAAGACATCATGGTTGCTACAGCTCGGAGCAGGTGTACTATTTTCAATGAAGTGTTATCCAATAAACCCTCAAAATGGGCCCAAAATGTTATTGACTTGCTAAATTATGTGAAAACTATTGATCTTCAAACTATCGGGGTAAAGGAAATGACTGCATTGATCATTTGGTCCAAAAGGATCATCACCAAGTATAACCTGCTCAAATCAGTCCAAAACAAGGCTATGAAAATGGAGCACAACATACATGAGTTTAAAGACGCGTTTGAACAATTTTTTATCAAAGGCCTCCCATCATTTTGGGATGGAAAGGGTTCATTATACAATCAAGAAGAATATAATTCTCTCCTCATTCAGTGTAGAATGGATCATTCTAAATTTGAATCCATGGAAGGAAGTCTGAAAGGCCTGAGTCTAGTAGAGTATTTGGCTATACACTTTGAAATATTGAATAAGTTCAAAACAGTGAAGGTTGGCCTTCCAACTATGTCCTACACCACATGCATCGACTTGGAAATTTTGATTAAAGAGATGATGGATTACAAAATTCCCTCTGATTCACAATGGAAGGAAATTGTGCGACTAGGTAAGACAAAGTACAGTATCCCCGTAGCCAGTAAGTGATTTACATGTGTCACCAAGTTTGTAGATTCAACATAATATCAAAAAGAGACAAATGGCGTGGAGGAAGCCAAACAGTCATAGAAATTGTCCATTATTTTGAAGTGTTTTTTGTTAATCATTGTAAATCGTTTCATATACCAAGACTGTTAGTTGAAATTACTATTATTAGTTTTAGAAGCTTAAACGTTTCAATTTCATCCATTGTGTTTGCACCCAATTTGTCACTTGGTGAGCATATAAAGGGTGCTTACATGCCCAGTTGGGTCTTGCTAGGCATGACAGCTGTAGAGGAAAGGGTTAGAAAGAGAATAACAAAACAATAAACAAGAATTAAACTAAAACAAACTAAAACTATGAGCATATGGAAAAAGAAATAACAAACATAAAAATACCAATATCACCAATGTTTTGAGCTGGTCTATTGATGAAATCCAAAGCACAATGAAGAAAGGGAACTGTGGTTCCTTCTTCCTCCAAATGAAGGCTCTTGAGGCCCTCACAAACTTGCTCTCCTTATGATAAGAAAATGAGAATGATGGTGAAAGAATTCCAAGCACATTCCCTCAATGGATAGGTGAATGGCTCTATGAAATGGTGCCAAATGTGTAATTGTCAAAGAGTGAGTCCTTAACAATCTTAGCAGCATAACAATACATGAAATTCCTTGAGAAAATGATGTTTCTTCATGGATTTTTATAGCATAGCATTGGGTGATTATGTAACCCCTTTGAGGTGTGAAGAGGGGCTCTTTAGGGCTCAATTAGGTCTTTGACCAGCCTACCATGAGGATTCAGCTCAGATTTGATGTCAAATCAGCTTGGGAGCTGATCCATTAGTGGTTGGGAGGCCGATCAATTTCAATAAATGCATCGTTTAGCAGGTGCATGGGTTTTTCACCAAACAGCCGCGCGTCGTGCGCGCATGCGCGCATTTTACGTTGTTGTTCCACGCATATGCGCGCGCACCCAAATTCTGTAAAGCGCCCTTCAATTTTTGGTTACTTTGTATAGTTTTTGACCCTTTTGCAATGCTGTGGAATTAATCTTGTGCCATGAATGACTTCATTCCTGTTTTGATGATGCGGAGTTCTTGTCACCATGTGCGGATGAAATTTCAGTGATAACAGATGCCCCCTGATGGATGAGGTTAGGAGCATACGTATAGCCGAAATCCATCAATGTTTCTTTTACTGAGAATGGTGTTGTAAGGGAGAGCAAGAGTGGGACCGTGTAGATAAATCCTTTGGAGAAGAAAGGAACCGGTAGAACCCAATCTTCTAGAAGGTGCGTAACAATATACCACTGTGTACAAACAAGGCGGGCATGCCCCATGCTCGTGTTATGTAACTCTGAAAAAAGATGACGGAAATGTTGGTGTAGACAACTGCAGCGCCCTCGGCGGCGGTAATGAGAAAGGTAGAAGACAATTCTGCAATGGAACATACTCTGAATAATAGGCAATGATCGCAGTAATAAGCAACGATGATGATGTGGGCATTGATGGCCCTACCAAGTTCAGAGGTCTTCGGCAAATGAAAAAAATAACTGCAATAGTCTCAAAGTAAGACCCATCGTAACATGAGAAAGTGTTGGCGCCAAATGTTATGGGGGCCAACGACAGCAGGGGGCAATGGTGTTTCCCCCTGTGCCATCCGAGATCTCTCATTGAATAAAAAATGAGAATTGAGATACTGTCGCCCTTCTGGAAAAGTGTGCTGATGTCGACAAAAAGGGGGATGCGACTCCCAGAAGAAAATGGCTCCGTGGCATCGACTGAGGTGAGGAAGTGGCAGAGGTACATGGACGAAGTCAAGAAGTGGGAAGACTCAAGACTGCCCTTGGTTGGAGGATGTATGAGATAAACAATGGCCGCAATCGTGTGACAAGGTCGAGTGTCAGGGGGACGCCAAGACCGAGGATAAGTTGTGCCAGAGGCGGGACAAGGTGAACAAATTCAGAGGGTAGAGGTACGTGACTTGTGGAGTACTCTGAAGATATGGACAATTCCGGTGAGGGTAGATGATAAGTAATGCTCCAACCAAGGGTGACATGGGTTGCATGTGGCCAAAAAAGAAAGCAAGTCGCCAACGGTGACGATAAAAGAAATTGTAATGACTGGAAATAAAGGTGTTTGTACAATAAATAATGAATAATTTTGAGGAAAAATGTACAAATACAGAAACGGGTGCCCCAGTGTGAAATGAGTGCCCCAGGGAGGGCAGAAATTTCTTGAAAAATTGATGGAGGGTGGGGGCCCCATTGGTGAGTTTCTGTATGAGGTAGGTGGAACGAAGATAGGTTCGCAGATGGGCAAACTGATGGTGGATGAAATGGTGGGTTCGTGATCCTGCGGAGGTGCAGGTAAAAAGAACATAACCATAAAGCGATGATATGGGAGTCCATATGGGAAAGCTAGCAAAATGAGGAGAAGGAGTATGGGGGTAGGGGGGGTAGTGGGAGTGAGGATAGGAATCGTCATGGGGAGGCCTACCTGTGGACGAGGGACCATCTCAGGTGGATGTAAATACCACACTGGGATTGCTAACACCATATTGGGTAAGGTGAGTGTTGCGGCTACCTGGAAAGATTCTATACCGGGTTTAGGGTAAAAGAAGGGAATTTGAGTGAGGGGTCGGGGAACTGTCTCCCAAATGGGACTAGGCCCCTGAGGGGGTGTGGTTTCGTGGGTTGTGGGAGTCGACGAGTTCGCAGGAGGCTCCTGTGGGAGTGATTCTGTGACTATTGAGACATCAGGAATGACTGAAGCCTCCTGAGGAGGACGAGTATCCTCCGTGTGGGTTGCTTTAGAAGAGATGACGCATACTTTATTAGGGGGAAGAAGTGGTGGTGCTCCATGGTACGTCCCTAACAAGGATGGATCTTTGAAAATACCAGGACCCATCTCGACGAGTGGATATACGTCTTGGTTGGCGTGGATGAGGGGAAGAATGTTATCGAGATTGGCAGATGGGTTTGGCTCGTAATGTGAGACTTGGTCGATGGTCACAATCTTTCCGTTGTGGGGGAACATGATTGTTCGAAAGACAGAAGATGTCACTGCCTTCATAGCGTACATGTAGCTACGTCCGAACAAGATATTGTAATCGAGTGTGACGTCGATAACTTCGATATCAATGATAATGGTTTTGCCTCTGAGTTCAACGGGGACATTTTGGAGGAGCCCTTCAGGAGATGATGGTCGTCCGTCATAAGCTCGTAATGTGATGGCGGAGGGTATGAGTTCCGGGGAACCAAGTTTCTACCATACTGTTTTGGACATGATGCATGTAGATGCTCCTTCATCGATGATACACCGATGGACGGTGATGTTCCGTATTTTTACTGGTACTTGAATGGCGACCGCGGAGGGAAGACAAGGTTCGCAACTATCAAGGTCAAAAGTGATGAGTCGAGTATCGGCCGGGTCGACTGCCCCCAAGGTGGAAAGTAGTGACTTCCGCTGCATTGGACAAGTCTGGAGGACTTCCAAGACTGACATGGTAGCCGAGGAAAGTGCTAAGTCATCTACCAAGATGTAATTATGTGCTGCCCTAGCCTGTGGATTGTGAACATTCCTGCGCAAGGGGATGCGAGGGATGCGTAATGGTGGTTCGACAGAAGGGCAAGGGATCATCAACGGGGGTCCCGTCGGTGTAGTGTTTGTCTCTGGAGAGATAGGGGTAGGATCAACTATTGTAGGATACTGACGATTGCGTGTTTGCAAGAGAATTTCTTCCTCACTGGTGAGGAGAATTGTTCGCTCTGCTGGATTGTTGGGATTATGATATTGACCCGCCTGAGGTAGGGGATGTTGTGTGTCCTACTGGGTGTTTATAACACCTTGATGTGGGATAGGATTTTGCAGTATGGAGGGAGGGGGTTGTTGTGCATATTGTTGTTGTGCCTGCTGAGGGGCAGGTTGCGCTGGGGAAGGGGGAATGCTCCCCGAGTCTTTCAACCTTTTGAAATCAGCGATCTGGGGGCAATGGTGAGTGTAATGACCGTACACGCCACAAAGAGAACAAGGGTGGATGGTCTTAACATTATTCCTCCCTTGGCGTTTGTTTTTATTATTGCCCCCTTGGGGGTTTTGGCTCCCTTGGTTCTGATTGCCCCCAGGTGGTTGGTGTTGTGGGGGTCGATTCCCGCCTTGACCAGGGTTGTTGTTATTCCTGTTCCATCCTTTCTTTCTGTTATTGTTTGATGGATGGGTTGGGTTGGCTGTATTTAATTGTTCAACATTCTGGTATTGTTGAGCAGCGGAAGGCTGAACAAAATTTACCCCTGCGTGTGGATGCGGGGGAGCCATGGGTTGTGGGGGACTAGGAAGAGGGAAGTATGGATTTTGTGGTGGTCTCGATCCGTAAGGCACATAGGAAGGCAGAGTGCTTTCACTAGTACTATAAGTGGATGTCGAGGGAGTACCAATGCTTGTGGGAATAGGTGGATGTATGGGGGGTGCTGGTGGTAGTCCACTGATGGGTGGAGGTATAGCAACCGGATATGGCTATTGATAAGGGGGGGGGTGGAAATAAGGAGTGCCCCCATATGCTGGTGGGTATTGAGGTGTTCCATACATCGGTGGTATTTTTGGTTGTGGACCATGGTGTGTGGTGGCACCGATTAGTCCGTCTGCTGAGTGAGACATCCCAGGTTTGTCCTGGCCAAATGGCACAGGTTTTGGAAGATCAGGAAGTACTGTGTACAGGTATCCCGATTGTGCGTAAATGAGGTCATATTGTTGAGCTTTGCTGATGGATTCCTCTTCAGATTGTGGGAAGGTAGAAGCTACATCCTTACCAAGGAGAGCGAAAAGTGATCTAAGAAACCAGTCAAGACATTGTTGTTTGGTGGTTTCTGCTTTACACAAACTACGTCGCCTATGCCACTCATGAATGTGGTCAGCGATGTGGGTGGATGAGGTTTGTTTGAAATTGGACAGTAGTTCTAGACCATTGTCATGGCGGATGGGTAATTGGAAGAAAGTTAAAAATGCTTTGGCCAAGGATTCAAAGGTCGTATGGGACCCTGATTTTTCTTCGACATACCATTTGGCTGATGGGCTAGTAAGTGTGCATTGAAATAATCGCAATCTGATGGAATCATCCATAATTCTATTGGAAGAACACCATAGATGAAAGGTCATGGCATGGTTGGCGGGGTCATCCCCTGCTTTTCCTTCAAATTTTGGTATGTCTGAAGGAAGTTTTGTTGGCATTGCAGGCCATACGACGTCATGCAATATAGGATCATTAGTGAGCTTGGTGAGATCCGGTATGTTGAGAGAGGCCAAGTATGGCATCTATAGTGGGGTGGGAATATTAGTTCTAGCCATATTGTGTTGTGAACCTGACCCTTGATGGGGACTAGGTGGGTTGGTGCTTCCTCCTTGAGAGGAAGTGGGTCCTCCGCTTCCATGTAAAGGAGAGCGAGTGACTGTATGACCTTGGGAAGTGGACCCAAGTAAGGTAGAACCAAGCAAATCTGATCCTAAGATGGTAGCACTCACAGGAGTGTGTGAAGGAGGTACCGATGAGCGGGTACGACTAGATACTCCCCCTAAAATAGGAGGAAGGTTGAGCAAGCGTCGTGAACGAAGGGGGTTATGTGGTTCCCCTATGATGTCAGACTAAGTGTGAAAAAATGTGTGCAACAAGTGTTAAGAGAAATATACAACCAAGAGTCTTTTGCTATGACTATTTTACACAAATATATATATCAAAGTCAAACTGTAATCAGATGTGCATCATACATAAATGAAAAAGAAGCATATATGTGGGTAAGAGGGTTTTGTCTGTGTGGGGGAATCAAAAGAAATCAAATACTCGTGTCCTAGAAGACGTAACGTCCTTCCTCTCAAATAACACTGGACCTTCCAATAGCTCTCAACAGTGGGGTCTGAAGTCACCGGAAGAGACACTAGTGAAGGATGAAATAACTGGTTATAATGAGGGGTAGAGGGGGCAATATCCTGAAAGATCTGGCGATACTTCCCAATAGCCACACAAAATCCAATCAAGGTGCGATTGCAGCCCACAACCGCCACCTGGGTAGATGTCCTAAAGTTGGTCACTAGGTACCTCGGTCCAAGTGCACCATTTAGATTTCCGGCCTAAGAAATGGGTCACGGGATGGATCCCGTCCAAGAGGTGGGTGCCTCAAGGGGGGACGCACAGAACAACCGAACCTCGGCCTTCGACCCTTCACGGGTATCTCCCTGCCTTATGGTGATTGGAACACTGGACTTGGAG
>ML797546.1:263130-273308 GCA_009831015.1 Picea engelmannii
TGTGAGGCTGGGGGTGAAAACCAACCTCGTTTGATTAAAAGTGGGAGTGGATAGTCTTATCAAGAAAAGATGGGGTGTTTTTAGAATCCCTTGGGAGGAAACCTACTTAGACCTCCACATTTCGAGAAGAGGCTATGTGAGTGAAAAAGTGACTTTTTGTGTGTGAGTGAAAAGTGTACCAAATTTTAGTTTTTTTAGATGTCACCTTGCTGCATGTGGACTTCACTTGGTCCTTACAAAAGTGTGATTACCTAATTAGCTAGATGTCATTGGTACAACCTTGCGGAATTTTAAAAGCCCTAGGAGACTAGCATGTGGACATTGTGGTCCGTTACTATCCTTTAATTCCCTATGTGTGAGTTAATCTAGAAAAAGCATGAAACTATCCTAGATTGAACATGTGGGCATGTGTGGGCCCGTTACAAACTTTTAAACTCTCCTAGTTTTTTTATCTAAGAAAGCAGGATTTCAAACACTATCCTAGATTTGTGACATGTGGGCATGTATGGGCCCTTACAAATTTAAGATATGTTTGAAAAATCAAACTAAGAGGGGTCCCAAAAGGGCCTTTGTCCTCTCCTAAAAGTTTTTGAGATTTTGTTAAGGGAGATGAGATCGTTTTCACAATCCTTTTCTGGTTCTCAAGATCGCTTGATGGCGCAAGAGAAGAGCATACTCAAGGTCGTTACTTACAACTTCTAGTCCCAAATGTGAATTAGATGTGATTAAGTATGATTGTCCAACTTAGATTATAAATCAAAGCAAGCCATCCACGTGGAAAAAAGCAAAATAAGGGAAAATGATTTTTATCCACCTAAGTGCTTATGTTTGTTTGACTATCCCCTTTATAAGTTGAGGGGTCTAAATGGTGCAGTATTTAGAACATGCATATCATCATTCTTAAGAAGGAAAATGATTTTCCCCACATCCAAGACCTTACAATGTCAAATTAAGTTCAGATGCATGGCCCCTAGTGTAGACAGAGGTGCATGACGTGCCTACGCGCTTACATAACTGAATGACAAAGCGCATGCGCGTAGGAAGAAACTGCTGAAAAAGCGCATGTGCACACGATTCACGCCTGTGGGGTGGAATATCCACGCGCCTGTGACAAAATTCCGAGAAGAAAAATCCGGATGGATTTCTCTCCAATTTCTTGTGAATTGACTGGTTAGCAGGTCGACAGAGGCCGGTTTGTGAACCTTCAAGTTAATGAAATCAAAAGGAAAGCAAAATGAACCCAAATGAGGGAGGAATTGATACCAACTCCCCAGTATGGTCGCCAATCTGTTTGCACCCAATTCGTCACTTGGTGAGCATATAAAGGGTGCTTACATGCCCAGTTGGGTCTTGCTAGGCATGAAAGCTGTAGAGGAAAGGGTTAGAAAGAGAATAACAAAACAATAAACAAGAATTAAACTAAAACAAACTAAAACTATGAGCATATGGAAAAAGAAATAACAAACATAAAAATACCAATATCACCAATGTTTTGAGCTGGTCTATTGATGAAATCCAAAGCACAATGAAGAAAGGGAACTGTGGTTCCTTCTTCCTCCAAAGGAAGGCTCTTGAGGCCCTCACAAACTTGCTCTCCTTACAATAAGAAAATGAGAATGATGGTGAAAGAATTCCAAGCACATTCCCTCAATGGATAGGTGAATGGCTCTATGAAATGGTGCCAAATATGTAATTGTCAAAGAGTGAGTCCTTAACAATCTTAGCAGCATAACAATACATTAAATTCCTTGAGAAAATGATGTTTCTTCATGGCTTTTTATAGCATAGCATTGGGTGATTATGTAACCCCTTTGAGGTGTAAAGAGGGGCTCTTTAGGGCTCAATTAGGTCTTTGACCAGCCTACCATGTGGATTCAGCTCAGATTTGATGTCAAATCGGCTTGGGAGCTGATCCATTAGTGGTTGGGAGGCCGACCAATTTCAATAAATGCGCCGTTTAGCAGGTGCGCGGGTTTTTCGCCAAACAGCCGCGCGTCGTGCGCGCATTGTACGTTGTTGTTCCGCGCATATGCGCGCGCACCCAAATTCTGTAAAGCGCCCTTCAATTTTTGGTTACTTTGTATAGTTTTTGACCCTTTTGCAATGCTGTGGAATTAATCCTGTGCCATGAATGACTTCATTCCTGTTTTGATGATGCGGAGTTCTTGTCGCCATGTGCGAACGAAATTTCAGTGATAACACATTGTACTCAAAATTGTATAAATGTTCGGGAATTTGATTGAATTAATGTTGGCGGAAGTGCAAGAGCACCTTTTGGTTGTTTCAAACTCTATTTGTAATTTTACAAATCTGAATTGAATATAAATGCAGAATATTTTGAAGTCTCTATGAAAAGATTCTAATTGGTGGTGATATGAGCTTTGTCTTCTTTCATCATATGTATTTCCTATGATCCTTTATTCCATTTACATTCTCTTATGTTTAAATTGGATAGTTAAAAGACCAAAATTCATCTTGTGATGCTCTTGGTTTAAATCAATTTAAACTGTGTGATTGTCTTTTTAACTAATTCATAATTCATTTCAATAATGCTCTGATGCAATTATTTGTTTTATTTATCTTCCTATACTCTATTTAAATTCAAGAATAACTCAGACTCATCGCCTAATTTAGAATTTATCCTATGGAGAGTTATACCAGCCGATCATTTTTTTTGTTCACTTTCATAATTTTGACTCCATTGCCCTGAGTGTTCCTCCCCTTCCCTTCCAACAAATTTATTAAAAAACCCCAAAACAAACCAAATCTAGCCACTGATTGTCAAAGAAATACCAAGTGAAATGAGAGAGCCCTCTCTGAGTTGAGTAGGCTAGTGCCTCAACTCAAATGTTGGTTGAAAAAGTTACCTCTGTCGTTTGTCTATCATCCGGACAAAATTTACAAGGTGTTAACATTCTGGCGTCGTTGTCGGGGATGAAATTGAAAAATCTTCCCTGGGAAAACGAATTAAAGATTTAGTTTGATCGGTGACAGTGGATCAAATACCTTATTGGCTGAGATTAGTTTTTACCCTGGTGACTCCATTGCTCAGAGACCAGTCGCACCACCCTATGTGAGATAGAAATCATGGCTCCTAAGAAAATCCACACCAGGAGAAACCCAGACCCAAAAACTACAATCCCTGTGTCTAACCCTGAGAAGATTTTTCGTAAAAGAAAAGAAAATCTAGTAACCCTATTGTTGCATCCAAAATGATATCTGTCTTTACCCAAGGATGGAGTGACTAGCATTGAACACCTCGAGTTTGATGCAAAATTTGAGCAAATCCTATTCAGAACTAAGTCTGATTCTTGTTGAAGCGAGACCATCTTTGACGAAAAGAGATTACAAGATTTAATTATAGCTGCATCTACCAGGCCTTTAGTGATCCCCACTCAAAACCAAAAACCACTCTAACTCCTCACATCAGCTATGGTAGCCAAATTCCCCCCCCATCGTACTGCCTTCTCAATTACATGATTTGCCTCAAGATTACAACCTAAGGATAAAACTATATGATGTTGAGCGTAACATATCATCTTAGAAACATCTAGACTAGTTTAATGATTTCATAGGCTTGGAAGAGGTGTATTTTGAAGATGTTAATATGAGGTTGTTTACACAAAGTATTGCAGGAGAAGTAAGGAAGTGGTTCAGAGCCCTTCCACCTGCCAGTATTGCAAATTTCGAAGCTTTTGAGACAAGTTTCATTGAAAAATGGGGGGATAAGAAAAATCCCCTTCAATTGTTGACACAGTACAAAAACATGAAGAGATCACCCGATGAAACAGTGCAAGTGTTTTCAACTAGGTTCATGAAGGTCTACCATACAGTTCCTGCTAAGGTAAACCCCCCCTAGAGATACTCATCTCATATATGTTGATTCTTTTGAAAGTGATTTTTCTTTGTTGTTAACCCCCCCCCTAAAGATACTCATCTCAGATATGTTGATTCTTTTGAAAGTGATTTTTCTTTGTTGTTAAGAGAATGAAGATCTACCACATTGGACGATATGATGACCGATGCTATAGAGGTTGAAGTGAATCTAATGGCTTCATGGAAGATGAAAGATAATACTGGCAGAGACACCAAAAAAGCTCAAGACAAAGCACAACCTTCAACATCACAAACATCATAGGAAAGATTTCAAGCAATGGTGAGAAACATGGAGCATATGATGGAAAGAATGGCTCTAGGAAATAGGACTAACCCTAGAGAACAGGTTTATGGCCCACCCAAAAATATGAGAAGACTAGCTATTCCTCAGATTAGGCATAGAGAGCCAAGAAATCAGGGAAATCATGCTACTCAAGAAGAACAGGTAAATCAGGGAAATCAAGCAAATCAGGGAAACTAGGGAAATCAGGGGGAACAACAAATAAGGCCTCCTTTTCAAAATAATTATGTGAATGAAGATTATGATGGATATTTTGAAGACAACATGAACTACTATGATGATAAAGAGACATAGGTATTTTTGACCAAAGAAGAACATAACCAGTTAATGGATGCAAGTGAGATCTTTTTGCAAGATGAAGAAGAAAGGGTATGAGTAGAAAGGGAAGATTATGAGACTGGATTACAAAACGCCATCATGCAGTTCTGTTGGCAGCCAATTCATTTTTTTATTCCTTAAAAAGAAGTTGCCTACACCCCTTGTCTCATCAACGAAAAATCGTCGTCACATTGTGCTCCTAGACATTTGTTTCATTTTTGCGACAATTGCAATTTGGTTTCGATTCAATTTTCACAACTGAAAGTGTGAAAACACCTATTTCATCGTTTGAACTGTCGTCGTCTTTTATTGATTTTTCCAAAAGACACTTGACCATTGGTTTATCATATGACTACTAAAGATTTTTTCAAACTTATGTCCTTTAGCATATTCTTACCTTGATTGCGCATTTGAATCTGTCTGATTACTATGCCATTGAGCATGAAGATTTACTGGTTTTATTATGATCCTATAAAGGTTATGATGGATTTGGTCTTATATATTTTGATTCTTATTGCTATGAGCTCTTGACTTATTGCTTACATAAAATCTTTTGTTGCAATGTTTTAAAAGCTTTAAATATACACATTTGCATGTGCAACGAATGCATTGGTAAATTCATAAGGACGAGTTGAGAAATAACAATGGTTTAAGTTCCACAAAGGCGCTTTGATTAAATATTTTGGATTTCAATTTCATAAATCAATGTTGTAGATATTGTTTTGAAAGTTGATATTACATGAAGCAATCAATAGTTTCAAACTATGTATTGGTATGATTGAATCAACCTTGGTGTAAAATGATTGATTAATACAATGGATCGTGGGTTATTGTTGGATATGGTGTTGGATTAAACTGTACACTTGGCGCATGAGTATAACGTTTGGTGTTGGTTCTGCTTCGAATGAGTGGCACGTTAATATGATTGTACACCTATCTGTTGGCCGATACATATGGTTTAAACAATTATGATTATAAAAACACTGTACTCAGTAATTAATGCAATGCATGGCGGTGGTAATCCCACCACCTTCGTACGCATGCAGTTATTTCCAGTCCCTTCGACCGCTGAGGCTGTCAAACCCTATTGTTTTTGACTGTGTGCATTGTTTCATTCAGTTCAAACCCTACCATGTACAGAAGACATGGCTCCCATTGTAAGGGCCGAGCCCAACGGGTTCCAAGCACTGTTGATGTTTGATGGTGCATATAGCGACTTGGAGAATCACGGGTGGCTTGCTTTCATAAGGAAGTTCGATGGTTATAACTTCACTGTGGCTCGGCAATTTGCATTATCGTTCGATGGCTACCGAGCCAAAGTTGGAGATGTCCAGCTGGAAATCACTGAACAATTTCTCAGCTTGGCAACCAGCCTGCCTGTCAAGGGACAAAAATGGTCGAAAAGTTGCAAGGTAGATGATTTCCCATGGACATTATTGTTCCAATCTCGCACAGTGAACTCATGCGACATAGGTTTGTCTGCAAAGATGTTGAAACCCCGCTGGTATGATCTCTTGATGATTATCAAGCAGTTCGTTACTTGTGAAGGCAGGTACGGCTTCATTTTCTTGTTTCACCTGCGTTTATTAATGGTTTTTATGGGTTTCGAACTAAGTATGCCGCACTATCTGCACCAAAGTTTGTTCAAAATGGCTAAAAGGTACAAGCGTAGCCAGGCTGATACCAGCCTCTTCCATTTGGGGTTGATTAAAATGATTTTGGTTTATGAATTGGGGTTACGTCGTGATTCTTGGCATGATTTTCTCAACCATAATGGTTTTGAAGAGTCTAACCCTCCACAGGTGGATAAGCCCATGATGACCGAGAGCAAACCGACCCTTGTGCCTTATAGTGTTTTGTTACCCAAACCTAAGCTCGAGTCACTTACGAATTTGCCTATGGCTGTGACTAAACAGACCGAAGTTGCTAAGCCTACAACCAAAAATACTAGAGCGAAGACTGGTGCTAATACTAGAGGCAAGAAAAATGCAAGGTTGATCTCTCACATGGCGAGGAATAAATCTAATCCCCCTGCCAAATCAGAGCCTGTCGTGGTCAACGAAGACTCTGACTTAGACATTGAACGATTTCTCGCCGAAGAGTATCCTTACTCCGAGGGATTGTGTGACAAACCTCCTTGTGATTTCGTCAAGAACTTACCTCCTTGTCTGCGGGATAACCCTGACTTCCCTGGTATTGAACCACTCCATGAAAACCTCGGGGAATCATCAAAACCCCCTTCTGTTCAAACTTTTTCTCCACCTTGCGATCAGTGCGGGTTGTGGTTGGTGAGATACTACTTGGATGTCCCAAAATTGCAATCCAAAATCCACGATTTGGAAAACCAAGTGGCAAAGCTCACTGGTCAGAATGCAAAAGAACAACCCAGTGACAAGAAACAATGAACTATGGGTTCAATCCTGTTCAAGAATGTCGAGTCAGCCATGGCTATTGTCAATTCGAAACTGGCATAATCTCAGCGGTCTAGCTGGTAAACCCTTGCTCATTTGTATGACACATTTGTGAACTCTGTGTCCATTATTGATTTGCTCGGTTACATAAACATGCACTGCTGTATATGATTTGATTTGTTGAATCGAATTTTGTTTATAGTTTGAGTTGGATTTGGTTTTGATTTTAGTAATTAATTGTTAGATCCTTTTGATTTAAATTTGTTATGATTGAAGGTTCTGTTGTATCTATTATAGGTAAATTGTTTTGCAACATTTTGTGACACAATCTATATGGAAATTTGCATTGGTTATGACACACCTACAGTGGTTATCTGCTGCTTGCGTGTAACTTTGACCAGCCTGGATATGATTTCGATTTTGTTGAAAAAAGGGGCTTTGTTCTATATTGAGAATTGATGCTAGTCATAACAATAACCAAACTTCTTGACAGTCATTTTGTAAGGCAAGTGGACCCTGTTTTGTTGCGAAATTGAACGACACTATATTTTTAGTCACAAATGAAGTTGTAAAACAAAACGACATGCCCAGAACAAAAATTCGTCTATAATTGTCTTAAACCCGATCTTGTTTGATTGCTGTTCAGGTTACGGTTAGAAATACTGTTCGATTTTGACTGTGTCATACCCAACAATTAAAATAGATGATGATTTTGGTCAAGACTATTACACGTGTTTCGTTTAAATGTGTATCGTAACAGCTTTCACTTATTTGATCAAAATATAATGAAGATCGCACTAAATCTTTACAGCCTTTCTATCATTATTATTGATTGAAATAATATTGTTGCAGCTGTAACGTATGTTTGATGTTCAAATCATATCGATTATAGTTAGGTTGTGGCAAATCTTATTTGATACGGTTACTATCTTGTTTGATCATGATTATTGATTACGATTATATCGTATCTCATTCGAACTTGATTCAATGTCCAATTTCGACCCGTCAAAGTTTGACAATACTTTATGGTAACTAAAGACAGAAACATTTTGGTACTCTGTTTCAATTGAATTTATTTGGATTTGATTTTTATTATATTTAGTCCTGTTAGCTATTTTTGACTAGCTACAGAATCGGATGATTCTGTAGCTAAGTCTGTTAAGTCATTTTTTTTTGTTGTTTTTCTAATAAAACATCCTTCTAATTGGATCTGTGTGTTCTATTGCAGGCAAATTCGAATTGGCAATAGATACTATGAGCAGTTGGGAGATGATCTACAGATTTTACTTGCATTTTTTAGTTACTTAGTTTAAGGGATTTTGGGATATTTCCCCATATTTTGTAAAACTGTTTACTATTATTCACAAGGATGTTTTACCTTGTGAGAAACCTATATAAACCTATGGTTTTGTAATAATTTATAATCCTTAGTTGTGGGAGAACAAGGATATGTAATTCTGATTCAAACTAGAGTAGAATTGGTGTTTTGTCATAGCTTTTGCTTTTCAATATATCAACACTTTGTTCCTGGTTTAGTATATCATTTTGTTTATGGTTTAGTATTACTTTGTTATCTAAATCAAATGAAAGTGATATAATTACTTTACTGTTATACATATCTTGTTACTTCCAAATAGATAAAGGACATAACAGTTGTTGATTCATTTTATGAGTGATAGCTTTTTCTTCTTCATAGATTGAATTGTTATATAAGTTTTCTGCATAATAGGTTTTCCTTATTGCAGAGATTTATCATCAGAAAATTGTTATGATTTTCTTTTATGTCTTGTTTGTCCTGTAACATACTTCAAGGAGCAGCATAGCTAATTGTTTACGAAAATCTTAAGGACTAAATGGTGTGAATTTCTTCCTCCAACCAGCTTAAGAAGTCATCTTACACAGGGCAGACTTGGAGCGTTTCCAGGTTAATTAGTTAGATGTTTACTGTTTTCATTAAGTAGTTAATATAAGTGATAATTTAGTTAGATTTATATTACACTGTTTAATCTCAGTTAATACATATTAGATTGTTTAATTTCAGTAGTTTGTATTTCTTTTTCATAAAATATAAAATAAAAAAAGAGATCCATGGCTGTCTTAGGGCAGAATACATATGATTTTTGCAGGTTTTAGTCAAATCTATAGGTTGTCCATAGTGTACATTTGTGAATAAGGAATATCATAGCTGATAATTAAATAGTTGATTTGAGTTATTATAATCATATATAGTATCTTGTATATATAATAGTTAGTAGTTTATAGTTAGATTAGTGTAGTTAGTTTAGTTTGATTTATTAGTTTCTAGTTTCCTCTATTTTACTTAGTTTCTTGTATTTAGTTTTAGTTTAGTTTGTTTATTTAGATTAGTTAGATTTCTTAGCTCAGATCATTTCTCTTTGGTTTCCATATGAGACCTTAGAGCGGCCAACGGAGCCGTTAAACTCGTCAGGGTGGTCCATTCCAAATGGCTTGGGTTATTTAGACAACCCCGGACCGGTTCCACTCTCCCAGTTGACGGACGGTCAATTTTGCCCGTCAACAAATGGCGCTAGAAGGAGGGCCTAAACTAAATTGATGGCATGAGGTGGTCGCAAGACTTCTCCACCCCCTAATCGCTCCCCTATAGTGACTAGAATCCGTTCATTCGATAGTATTCCCCCTCGATCAACAACTACTTCAACCGAAGATCCTCAGATCATAGTTGAGCCAACAATCGCTAATCCTACAGGTGGTGATATACAAGAAATTTTTAGACAATCTCTTATTAAATCACATAAAGCCTTTGCTAGTCTTAGGCAACCAAATCGCCTGTGGGGTCAACCTTTAGACTTCTCCGAAGTCAGAGAACAAATAGGTGATATAGACCTTACTGTGAATCCTACAGATCCAAACAATAATCCTGTTGCAGGAGGATCTGGGATACCTCCTTCACCACCTCCCTCATCTCCTTCTTCTTCTGGAGGAGATTCCTCTTCTGACGAAGGCAAACCACCTTCTCAGCCTTCCACACCCACTACCCCAATGGAAAATCAGAACAACCCTGCTAGACCTTGGTTGGACCAGGATGCCGTAGCTGTACCTGGAGACCAACACCCCTTGCCTAAGCATCCAGAGAAATGGTTTCCTAATTTTGATCCCGATTCAAAACAGATAGCTGAAGATCATATCAAAAAATTTATGTTAGCCATCAGACTCCGTAATGTTGAACATGAAGATGTTGTCTGTAGTTTGTTCCCTTACACCTTTGAGGGTAATGCATCCACTTGGTACTT
>ML797546.1:282330-297450 GCA_009831015.1 Picea engelmannii
TATTTTTAGTCACAAACGAAGTTGTAAAACAAAATGACATGCCCAGAACAAAAATTCGTCTATAATTGTCTTAAACCCGATCTTGTTTGATTGTTGTTCAGGTTATGGTTAGCAATACTGTTCGATTTTGACTGTGTCATACCCAACAATTAAAATAGATGATGATTTTGATCAAGACTATTACACATGTTTCGTTTAAATGTGTATCGTAACAACTTTCACTTATTTGATCAAAATAGAATGAAGATCGCACTAAATCTTTACAGCCTTTCTATCGTTATTATTGATTGAAATAATATTGCTTCAGCTGTAACGTATGTTTCATGTTCAAATCATATCGATTATAGTTAGGTTGTGGCAAATCTTATTTGATACGGTTACTATCTTGTTTGATCATGATTATTGATTACGATTATATCATATCTCATTCGAACTTGATTCAATGTCCAATTTCGACCTGTCAAAGTTTGACTATACTTTATGGTAACTAAAGACAGAAACATTTTGGTACTCTGTTTCAATTGAATTTATTTGGATTTGATTTTTATTATATTTAGTCCTGTTAGCTATTTTTGACTAGCTACATAATCAGATGATTCTGTAGCTAAGTCTGTTAAGTCATTTTTTTTTGTTGTTTTTCTAATAAAACATCCTTCTAATTGGATCTGTGTGTTCTATTGCAGGAAAATTCAAATTGGCAATAGATACTATGAGCAGTTGGGAGATGATCTACAGATTTTACTTGCATTTTTTAGTTACTTAGTTTAAGGGATTTTGGGATATTTCCCCAGATTTTGTAAAATTGTTTACTATTATTCACAAGGATGTTTTACCTTGTGAGAAACCTATATAAACCTATTGTTTTGTAATAATTTATAATCCTCAGTTGTGGGAGAACAAGGATATGTAATTCTGATTCAAACTGGAGCAGAATTGGTGTTTTGTCATAGCTTTTGCTTTTCAATATATCAACACTTTGTTCCTGGTTTAGTATATCATTTTGTTTATGGTTTAGTATTACTTTGTTATCTAAATCAAATGCAAGTGATATAATTACTTTACTGTTATACATATCTTGTTACTTCCAAATAGATAAAGGACATAACAGTTGTTGATTCATTTTATGAGTGATAGCTTTGTCTTCTTCATAGATTGAATTGTTATATAAGTTTTCTGCATAATAGGTTTTCCTTATTGCAGAGATTTATCATCAGAAAATTGTTATGATTTTCTTTTATGTCTTGTTTGTCCTGTAACATACTTCAAGGAGCAGCATAGCTGATTGTTTACGAAAAGCTTAAGGACTAAATGGTGTGAATTTCTTCCTCCAACCAGCTTAAGAAGTCATCTTACACAGGGCAGACTTGGAGCGTTTCCAGGTTAATTAGTTAGATGTTTACTGTTTTCATTAAGTAGTTAATATAAGTGATAGTTTAGTTAGATTTATATTACATTGTTTAATCTCAGTTAATACATATTAGATTGTTTAATTTCAGTAGTTTGTATTTCTTTTTCATAAAATATAAAATCAAAAAAGAGATCCATGGCTGTCTTAGGGCAGAATACATATGATTTTTGCAGGTTTTAGTCAAATCTGTAGGTTGTCCATAGTGTACATTTGTGAATAAGGAATATCATAGCTGATAATTAAATAGTTGATTTGAGTTATTATAATCATATATAGTATCTTGTATATATAATAGTTAGTAGTTTATAGTTAGATTAGTGTAGTTAGTTTAGTTTGATTTATTAGTTTCTAGTTTCCTCTATTTTACTTAGTTTCTTGTATTTAGTTTTAGTTTAGTTTGTTTATTTAGATTAGTTAGATTTCTTAGCTCAGATCATTTCTCTTTGGTTTCCATACGAGACCTTAGAGCGGCCAACGGAGCCGTTAAACTCGTCAGGGTGGTCCATTCCAAACGGCTTGGGTTATTTAGACAACCCTAGACCGGTTCCACTCTCCCAGTTGACGGACGGTCAATTTCGCTCGTCAACAAGTTCCAAAGGTAGTATAACCTTTGAAATCAAAAGGTACCTTCAAACTCTCCAAAGGGGAATCCCATCAAAGAAGCTCATAATAACATACCTTCTTCAATTCATCCCAAAAAGGATTCAGTTGCAAAGGACTCTGCTACAAAGGATCTAGCTGCAAAGGATGCTATGGAAAAGGGGAAGCAGAAAGAAGAACCTCAGAAAAAATTATTGACAAGAAATGAAATGGTCATCAAAGAAGCAGAGAAAACCTCACCTTCTTTTGATTTCGAAAGTGAAATGGATAAAATAAAGATTTTGGTACCATTTAATGAATTGATAAAAAATAGCGAGTACATAAATCAGATCATCAAGATGCTTAAGATGGGACAAACCTATGATACCTTGAACATACAAGATGATTGTTAGGACCCAGAAATTCCCTTTTTCACTATATATTTTTCCCTTTCAACCTTATCATTTCTATGCTAAATGTCTACTTTAATGCTTGCTAAGACCCTTTTTCCCAAGGTATAAATCATTGATATTGCTTTGATATTATTATTTACTTAACACGTTTGATTGGTAGTATTTCTCATATTTTACCCATAAATGTGCAACTAATGATCAAAATGTGTAGAACAACCAAGACTTGAAGAAAGATTGTTGTTGTTACACAAATTTTTATAGTTGTGCACTAGTCCTGCATGTTGTTACATGACTACAACAACTGCACACCTTTTTTGGAAGCTGTTACACTTGCTGCAAAAGACGCCCACCGATCCTGGAAGCCGTTACACCGACTGCATCAGATGTGCACCAATCCTAAAAGTTATTACACCCACTGCAATAGATGGCCACCGATCCTGAAAGTCGAATCCCGAAGATTGATCCTTTGTTGTTACACGTTTTGGCTCACGTTGATTCTTTCTCTAGATTTGGTGACGATGACAGATCTATTGTATCTTGTGAACAGCTTGAGAATATAAGATTCCAAAATTCGTTCTGAGTCTATTTTAACTGGATGATTCTGTCTTTGAATAGCAGAGATTTTGTAATCATTGGTACCGAAGATTAGCTGTGGAATTGTGAAGTAAAGTGAAGCAACTTGCAATTGAACATTTTTGGCAATTTTAATAAAGAAAGTGATTTGAGTTTCTCCAACCTAGTGCAATCCTTTTGAGTGGATTCAGTGAGAAGGAAAGGGCCCACCTTCCTCATAGACTCCCCTCTGTTTTGAGTTTTAGATTAGCTACTTTGATTTGTGTGATTAATCTGTTTAGCATTCTTAGAGTACAATTGTTGTTACAGTTCAGTCCCTTCCTGTCTAATGTGCATCAATGTGTCTCATGAGAAGTTAGAGTCAATTGTTGGATACTGTTGGAGATTTGTTTTCCCTTTTTTTATGTAGTAGATTAAAACTCAGTTTTCAAGCAAAAGAAAATAAAAGTGTGAATTCCCTTTCTGCAATTAAGTAGGTTTCCCTTCGAAAATAAGCATAGAATTCCCTTCTGCAAGAATAAAATAGATAATCCATGATTCTTATACACTCATCAATTTAGATTTCAATTATGCAAGTGTGATTCCAATTCTGCAACAGTAGATTAGAACTCCAGCTGTGTCAACAACTTGTGTTAGTGTTCAGTTTTTTCAAAACTCTATTTCTTTCAATACTACAACTTGATTAGTGTTTTCTTTCATCAATATAGCATAGAATGTGCACAATTTTCTTACAATAAAAAAAATTCCCTAGGTTTGAAAATTTATATTGAACACCTTAATTATCTATTTATTTAGACAATTAAAGTGCACAACATTTTGGCGCCATTGCCGGGGAAGATAATTAGAGATTCTTGTAAGCACATTAGTTTTCTTTTCTTAGGAATGATTAGTCTTCATGAATCAAAGAACAAGAGGCTGTATCCTAAAAAATACTAACCCTAAAGGTACCAGAGGACGTGGAGGAAGGAACCTTTCACTGGGAAGGACAACCTTTGTTGATGAGATTATAGCTAGAGTAGATTCTTCTTCAGGATCTATCTTTCACCCTTCAAATCCTCCAAGAAGACATATTCCTCAGTCATCAAAAGTACCCCATTTTGAGACATCGTTTTCATTAGGGGCTGAAGCTGAAGATTTGTCACCAAAAAATCAGCAAGCAACACTGGAGACTATTGAAGATTAAGGAAATGTAGTTCGGAACAGGGAAAATCCAGAAGAATCAGTTTATCAAATCAATGGATAGATAGTCACTAAAGAAGAGTGGGATGCTATCCATATTGAGTGGAGAGAAAGAGCACATATGGAAAATTAGCGGGATAATGAAGAAGAGTTCCACGGTGAGAATCCACCAAACAATGAAGATTAGGAAAATGATGAAAATACTATCTCTACCCTGGTCTTTCCTATTTATGATATTCCCACACGAGGGATGGATACTATGAAAAACATACCTCTCTCAGCTCTGCCAAATTTTCATGGATTATCTACTGAGGATCCATATGTGTTTCTGTTTGAATTTGATATTCTGTGTAGAAGTTAGGACTACACTACCACTGTGCAAAATCTTAAATTGTTTCTAGCTACATTGAAGGGTAATGCATTAAGATGGTTCATGAGCCTTGGAGGAGAGAATATTTCAACATGGGGACAAATGAGGCAGTTTTTCCTAAACAAGTACCAAGACTACTGCTGAACGAGGGAACAAAGAGAGGAATTGTTCAAAATGTCTCAGAAGGAGGATGAGACCCTTGAAGACTTTGTGGAGTGACTCTAGTATAATATACAAAGGTTTGGACATCCGAATGTGAGTAAGTACATTCTAAAAACTGTTTTGCTAAAAGGAGTTAGAGATGATTGTTTAGATATGTTGAATATGCTGGGAAAGGGAGATATATATAAGGAATCCTATGATGAAATTGTAAATCTTTGTAAGAGTTTCTCCTGAGGATCTACAAGGAATAAGTTAGCTACCAGGGATACCACTTTTTCAAGGGTACAAATTCAGCCAATGGAGGGGAAACAAGAGCAGAAATAGGTAATCTGTTAGAAGATTTCAAAACAAATATGATTAACTCTTTTGCTTCACAAATTGATACTCTGGAGATCAAACAGAAACAAGCAGAAGAAGAAAAGGCATTGTCCATTTTCTATTCAAGGTGCAGAGACAAACATCCAAAAAGGGAGTTCCCACTGAACAGTGTTCAAGTATGTCTTTGTGAATTGGATCATCCCACTGACAAATGTCCCTCCTTACCAGGTGTAAAAGCATCAATGAAGGCGACTAATGAGGAAGCATAGGATGCCTATATAATTACACATAGGAGATAATTACATCCACGAGGTCAAGGTACAAACCCTCAATTCTCTCCTGCAACACTTAATTATGGGAATAATGTGAACAACCAACTTCAATATGGCCAATTGAATGCCCCCTCTCCAAATCAGATCCCCCCTCCTTATCAGGATCCTAATGCATGGTTACCTATGCCCCAACAACAAAATCACCATGGGAAATGGAACCCATATTGGAGAGGCCCTCAACAAAAACCTATTTATCAAAAATTACCAACTAAATCCCTATCAACAATAGTTCCAACCCCAGTACCAACAGTAACAGTTGCAGTTACCTCCCAATGCCCCACAGAAAAATCCTCCCTTGTGACCTTAGATGCCTATGCAACCTAACCCAAATCAAAATAATAAGTCCATTCAAAATATTGATATACACAATGTTCCATCTCTGTCTATTACTCCTATGCCTTGTGTTGAGATAAAATTGAGATCAGGGAGAATAGTCGAGCCAATAATTGAAGATGCTCCATCTTCAGAATCAGACAGGGAATCGGGGGAAAAACCATCTGTTGATACTGAATAAATTGACCAACCGATCATAGAATTAGAAGATCCCCCATTCCCTAAAAGACCGAAAATTACCAAAACTGTGAAAATATCATCCTTCAATCTCTTAGGAGAATTGCATAATTTGCATGTTAACATTCCACTATTTCAAGCGATTAGGGATGTCCCTATTTATGCAAAGACTATGAGAGACCTCTGTATCAAACGACTTGGAAAGAAACTGAGGGACCCCCTCACAGTAGATGTAGTGGGAGAATTGTCTGAATTTATGTTAAGAAAAACCCCACCTATTAAATATGGCGACCCAGGAAACCCTACAGTCACTGTCAAAATTGGACAGACATTTATTTCCCATGTGTTAGTTGATTTAGGGGAAACAATTAACATTATGTCAATAGAGACTACACAATTGTTGCAACTCATAACGCAAGTCCAACCTACTCCTACTGTTTTATAATTGGTTGATCGTTCTACTATCAGACCAGAAGGAGTAATCAATGATCTAGTTATTTCAGTTGATTCATGGGAGTATCCTGATGATTTTGTCGTATTGCAACCCAAAACCCATCTGGGGGGCCACCCTCTAATTCCTGGAAGACCATGGTTAGCTACATATAATGATTTGATTGGTTGTAGATCTAGTTCAATGGCCATCTTTGATGGTTATGATACCAAGAAACTTACCCTTTATCCTCATGCTACGCCCAGTGTGGAACCTGAAAATTCTGTCTGGATGGGCATTGAGGATGAAAGCTCTCTACCTGTGTTAACCATAGGAAAAGCCCTAAGTTTCAAATATGAGACAAAGGATGAGCTAATAAATAGCTTTATCAGTGACCCCTATGTTGTTACATAAAACACACACCACTGATTAAGTAGAATCTTCGACCCAATTCCACAAGAAGGAAGGAGCCCAGAATTGTTCTCTAAAATTGTTGTAAATCAAGTTAATTCAGCTGTAAAAGCAAAGGCTGTAACAACAAACATTGTAATAGAAAACACTAAAACAACCATTATTGAAAAATATGAATTATTTCCTAAAGTCAGTTCTAAGAGCATCGTTGTAGAAATCGAACCTGGAAAAACCCTAAATATCAATCTCGATTTATCTTCTGTTGAAACTCGTCGTTTGATGAATTCATTGATTGAACATAAGGAAGCATTTGTTTGGGATTACATAGATATGAAAGGAATTTCCTATGAACTGTGCACCCACCATATATACATCAAGAAAGAATGTTGACCTATTTTCCAACCCAAAAGGAGGATGAACACTAATCTTAAAGAGATCGTTAAGGAAGAACTCCAGAAACTTCTAAATGCCAGATTCATCTACCCTATATCAGACAACGAGTGGGTTTCACCGTTGGTTATAGTGCCTAAAAAGAATGGTAAATGGAGAGTGTGTGTGGACTATAGATCCTTGAATAAGGCCACGTAAAAGGATCATTTCCCTCTGCCATTTATTGATTAGGTTCTAGACAACCTATCTAGAAAAAACAATTTCTCTTTCCTAGATGGATTTAGTGGCTATAACCAGATAAAAATTTCTCCACGGGACCAAGATAAGACGACCTTTACCAACCCTTGGGGTACATTTTCCTACAAGGTTCTCCCATTTGGTTTGTGTAATGCACCAGTCACTTTTCAAAGAGTTGTGATTGGTATTTTCTCTGATATGGTGAATGACTGTATGGAAATATTTATGGATGACTTTACACCTTATGGTACTGATTTCGATGAAGCTTTGTCTAATATGGAAAGAGTTCTCAAAACATGTATATAGTCTCATATTTCTCTAAGTAAATAAAAGTGTCATATGATGATGAGTGAAGGTGTGATGTTAGGACACTTCATTTCTTATGCAGGAATTCAGGTAGACCCAGCCAAAATCCAGGTAATTTTGGACATTCCAACCCCATCAACTTAGAAAGAGGTAAGAAGTTTTTTAGGGCATGCTGGATATTACAGGAGATTCATTAAAAAAAAATTCAAACTTGCCTCTCCCTTATTGTTTTATATTAACAAAATATGTTGACTTTCGTTGGACTGACAATTGCGAACTATCTTTTGCATATATGAAACATAAATTGTTAACAACTCCCATTTTGAGAGGGCCCAATTGGGCTCTACCT
The DNA here is from genome assembly GCA_009831015.1 of Picea engelmannii. Classification (NCBI taxonomy): domain Eukaryota; kingdom Viridiplantae; phylum Streptophyta; class Pinopsida; order Pinales; family Pinaceae; genus Picea; species Picea engelmannii. Next base: position 290,298 of record ML797546.1, read on the forward strand.
TTTCACATTTCTTCAGATGCCTCAGACACTACAATTGGTGCAGTACTTGAGCAACAGGAGGACAAATATCCTTATGCTATATACTATATCAACAAGAACATGGATCATGTTGAGTTAAATTATACAATTACTGAAAGAGAATTCTTGGCAGTAGTTTATAGGATCAATAAATTCAGGCATTATATCACTGGTTATTCTACTTTTATTCATACTGATCATACAAAAATTAAATATTTGATGAATAAACCTATTACTAATGCCCAAGTAGCAATATGGTTGTTATTACTTCAATAGTTTGACATCACTATAGTAGATAGACCAGGAAAAGAAAATGTGGTTGTTGATTTTCTCTCAAGATTTCATATAAATGATGATAATTCACCAGTAGATGATTCCCTTCCAGATGAACATTTGTTTGTAGTATCTTCTCACTCACCTTGGTATGCAGACATTGCTAATTATTTGGTTTCAGGGAAGGTACCTCGACATCCATCTCCAAGATAAAGAAGGAAGATTATTCAGAAGAGTGCTTGGTATATTTGGATAAAGGGATACCTTTTCTACATAGGCCTGGATCAAGAAATTAGGAGGTGTGTGAGGGATGATGAAGTTTATGATGTTCTTAAAGCTTTCCACAATGGCCCTTGTGGAGGTAATTTTGCTGATAAAAGGACTGGGCATAAAATAATGAGGATGGGCTATTTCTAGCCCACAATATTTCAAGATGCAAAGAAGTATGTCCAAGCCTGTGAAAGTTGCCAACGCATGGGTCAGCCAAATCATAGGGATGAGATGCCTCTCTAGCCATAAGTAGTGTTAGATCCTTTTGAGATATGGGCCATGGATTTTATAGGGCCCATTAACCCACCTTCTAATAAAAAAGTCTATATATTGGTCTGCACAGATTACATGACCAAGTGGGTAGAGGCGAAAGCACTCATTAGGGCCTCAGAAGAAGTTGTATTAGCATTCTTGTTTGAATATATCTTTGTTAGGTTTGGAGTCCCCAGAGAATTAATAACTGATGGGGGAACCCCTTTCACATCACATAAGTTTGAAGCCCTACTTAGTAAATATCATGTTTTGCATAGAACAACTTCTCCATACCATCCACAAGGTAATGGCCAAGTGGAAAGTACCAACAAAGTCATATAAGCTATTCTTACTAAGACAATGAGGGAACTTTGTAGGGATCGGTATGACAGATTGCATGAAGCTCTATCATGGGCTTATAGAACTACTTGGAGGAGCACAACTGGTTTTTCTCCTTATGAGTTGGAATATGGAAAGAGCCATGTTTTTCCTATTGAATTCGAAATCAAAACCCTAAGAACTGCATTAGCAGTCAATCTCGACTTGACTATGGCACATAAGGCCAGACTGTAGAAACTCAATGAGTTAGATGAGAAGAGTTTGGATGCTATTCATCAAACCACAGTGATTCAACAACAAATAACAAAGTGGAATGATCGAGTCATCAAGAAGAAATTGTTCAAAAAGGGAGATTGGGCTCTGTTGTATGATTTGCACTTTAAATAATTTTAGGGTAAGCTGCGTACACGATGGCTAGGACCTTATGAGGTAGACATTGTTTTTCCCAATGGGACAATTAGGTTGATCACTATTGATGGATCCAATACATAGTTGCATGCAAATGGTCATTGCTTGTGCCTGTATCGGCGTCCACTTTCCAAGATAGAATTTACATCCATATGTACATCCGATATAGGTTATCAATTTTTGAAGGAAAAGGAGCTTTCTCCTTCCCCTTCTATGCCTTATAATTTTTCTCTTTTGCAATAAAACCTTGTATATAAATAAACTCTGCGAAATTGAATTTTTCTATTCTTTTTTTTTCAAAATTTTTATGCTTCGTTAATAAATTCAGCCTAGGAAGGTATCAGGAAGTTACTTGTGTGCAGATAGATTGAGGAACAACAAGGTATATTACAACAGAAGGAGCCAAATGATTAGTTTCTGGAACTTGAAAAACTTCCTAAAAACTAAGTGATTCTATGTTTGGCAGGGTTACATGCTGTTACACTTTTCATGTCGTTTTACCATGTGTCGTAACACCATTTTCCAACCACATGAATGATTTCCATGCTGTTACACCATATGTCGTTACACCATTTTCCGACCGCATGACCGATTTCCATGCTGTTACACCATTTTCCCGACTATTTTGCCTTGCATGCTTTTACACTCTTTTACGACAAATTGGCTGATTTACATGCTGCTACACCTAATTCCACCATTCTGACCAAAATATATGCTTATACACATACTGCTATTATTCCTTTTGGATATTTTCTACGCTGCTTCACCCATCTTCTTTAGAATTGATTCCATTTCTACATACGACAACATAGTTGTTTTGTCAAGACTTCCACCAATTTTCATAATTACTTCATGCTCTCCCTGTTCCAAAAAGGGCCGCTTCATCATTACTTAACTCCACATCTACAGCCTTCCATCTATTCAACCATAAAAGGACTCCACTTATGCTCCACTTGTCATATCATCATTTCTCACGTTCCAGATCCATCTCTCATTATTACAACTATTCCAGTGGATCAAATGGCAGTTGGATAGTGCAGTTACTCCAACAGATCAGTTCGTGTGGTAAGTTATGAGGTACACTACTAATTCTACGTGTCCAAGTGATATATATATGAAAGCATGCTTTGATGCCTACCTGTAGTTTGTCCTAAATTCATTAAACTGTGAGCCAATTAGATTAGTTGGGGGGGGGGGTGGGGAATGAAAAATCTATGTCAACCTAATAGAAAAATCCCTTTTTATATTTCACCTCCACCACCTTTCGACCATGCTTATTTTCTCTGCAAAACTGCATTCTTTATGAAAATCCACGTTCGACCTTGATCTGTCTTTGGTTTAGTTGCCGGTTTTTTCTCCTAATTAAATTTTTGAATTCAAACACAACATCATGGGGGGAACACCTATGAGATATGAACTGGAAAATCTGGATGCATTACTACTACACCAGAATGTTTATCAAATATTTTTGTAGGCTGGTTGGATTTCTTATTTTAAGAAGCTGCAGGGGCTTAATGAAGCATAAGTCTTGGATTTCAGTCAGAATCTCGCGGAAGGATATTCAATGGTGCATGGAGTGTGGATTCTAGTGATAGAGGAGAGAATAGTTGTTGTGGTAGGGTTGTCGACCACAGGAGAAAAATGGTTTAACAGAAAAGTACATCTTCTTGACAAACATAAGGGTTTTATCATGGGCGATGAGAAAGTACATACCAAGGGTTGAGGTGCAGACGTAAGTTCCTTATCAGAGCCATGGGGGAAGGTATCAAAGTTCATAAAAATGTACATTACATGCGAAGGGAGATATCGATTTGTTTATTTTTCTGATTGTGTTCTATTGTCACATTTGAGACATCAGAAGTTAATAAACATCCCTTATTACCTTCTTCATTCCTTGCATAATATGGCTCACTTTGTCAAGAAATACAAGCACCCATTGAATTGTCTTTCCAATCACAAACTACTAGGATTGTTGAATCCTAAGGGAATGGGAATTCCTAATGCCCCATTACCTAAAGTAGAAGAACAACCAAATATTGTGCCCACCATTATGACCAACCCTGAATAGCTAAGCCCAATTACTGTTCCAAGTCATGATTCTCTAGCCTCAGCTACACCAGCAGCCAAAGCCCTGACTGTAACTGCTCCAAGAAACACGTGCAAAACCAGAAGTGCCTCTCACACCAACCATAAATGCATTGGACCAGAACAACTGAAACCTATGCCTTCAGTTGTGGTTGAGCCAACAGTTGACAATGCAATCCCTAGACCAAGTCATGAGCCTCAACCCTCCACTAAAACAACATTTTTTCAAGAAATCCCTCTGACCCCTAAAGCTAAGAAAAGGAAAACCTGTTGACGGGCGAAACAGTCCGTCTGTCAATTGAGAGAGTGGAACCGGTCCGGGGTTGTCTAAATAACCCAAGCCATTTGGAATGGACCACCTTGACGAGTTTAACGACTCCGTTGGCCGCTTTAAGGTCTTTAAGAGAACCAAAGAGAAACTAATCTAAACTAACTAAAACAAATAAAACTAACTAAACTAAATAAGCAAACTAAAACTAACTGAACTAACTAAATAAAAGAAAACAAACTAACTAAAAGAAACTAAATTAACTAAAACCTATAAAACAAATTAACTAAAAACTAACTAATACACTAATCTAACTAAAACAAACTAATAAATAAACTAAAACTAAATATAACTATACTAACTATTATATACAATCTACTAATTACTATAATAACTCAAATCAACTATCTAATCACTAACTGAAATATTACTTATTCACAAATGTACACTATGAACAATCTACAGATTTAGTTAAAACCTGCAAAACTCAATTGATTACTGCCTTAAGACAACAAGATATGTTTTTTGATTTTTTATATTTTATGAAAAAGAAATAAATATCACTGAAATTAAACAATCTAATATAATTTCTGAAATTAAACGATCTAATATAAATCTAATTGAAATTATTTCTAAACTAAACTACTTAATGGAAACAACAAGGAAAAGACTAACTGACCTGGAAGCGCTCCTAATTTGTCCCGTGTGTGATGACTCTAAAGCTGGTCGGAGGAAGGAAACTCGCACCGGATTGGCCCAAAAGCTTCTCGTAAACGATCGGTTGTGCTGCTCTTCGAGTTGGTTTGCAGGACAAACAAGACATAAAAATATCATAACAATTATAAGATGTATAAATCTTTGCAATAAGGGAAACTTGTTATGCAAAAACTTATATTTGATAATTCAATCAATGAAGAAGATAAACCTATCATTCACAAACTGAATTAACAATTTTTATGTCTTTTTATATAATTGGAAGAAACCAGATATGGATTACAGTGATTAAAATTATATCATTTGCACATGATCTAGATAGCTAAAGTAGTCATAAATCATAAGCAAATTGATATACAAAACATGAAACAAAATGTTGATATATTGAGAAGCTAAAGCTGTGACAAAACATCAATTTTGCTCCAGTCTGTATTAGAATTCCATATCCTTGTTCTCCCATGAATGAGGATGATGATTATTACAAAAATCATAAGTATATATAGGTCTCTCCACAGGGTAAAACATCCCTGTGGATAATATCAAACAGTTTTACATAATCTGGGAGATATCCCAAAATCACCTAAACTAAGAAAATAAAATGCAAGTGAAATCTTTGAGATATCCTCCAACTACTCATAAAGTCAATTGCAATTTTGAATTTACCTGCAATAGAACACAAATATCAAATTAGAGAGATATTTCAGTAACAAAACACTAAAAAATTGATTCTACAGACTTAGCTACAGAATCATCTGATTCTGTAGCTAGTCTAAAATAGCAAATAGAATCAGATAGAAATCAAACGAAATCTTTCTAAAACAATCCAATTTAAATTGTTTTTAACAAACATTAAAATCGAATTACTAATGGCTCAAGCAAATGTATTATTCAAGTCAAACCAAATTGAAAAGGATGCAATCGGGACAGGGTAAGAATGCTTTGTTTTTCAGTTGCCATAAAATCAGGTCGAATCATAACAGGACTATTTCATAACAAATGAAATCGATGGTGAACCAAATCGTATAAGATACGATGCAATCATAATCCAAACAATCATAATCGATTGGTTACTGCTGTGCATTGTGCATAGGATTCATATCGTTTTAATCAAATGCCAATATAGAAAGGTTGTTATGATTATTATCAAAATGAAACATGCATAACAGCATACACAAACTTTGCTATAGACTTCATTCGCTGAGTGTCAAACAGTTAACAGATATGACCAAAATAATGATCGTAACCACCATTGACTCGTTATAGTCATAGCATTGATATCATTCGATCAAGTGTAAAGATAGGTAAACTGTTTCAATTGTATTCAAATGAAATCATACTCAAACGAATTTCGTTATTGATCACCACACAGTCAACAGACAGGAGCGTAACATAATTCATAATATAAACTGGGTAAATAAACAAAACGAATATGGATGAGTTTAATTATAGAAACAAATCGTAAGACTGGATACAGTTAATTTCATTCCTCAAATCGAATTCAAACAAGATATTTGTTGCAATCTGATAACACGGTCAAACAAAACAGCCCGAATCGATTTGGTTGGATGTAACAACTACGATTCATATCTATTCACAATTCGGTCATGTAATAACAGAATGGTATTCGAATTGGTCAGAAAATATATAACATACAATCACAATAGTTAACCATAATCGCCAACCATATCGCATAGGATATAACCAATTCGAAATGAGATATTGGCTATGTTCAAAATTTGAATACCAAAAATAGCCCGTGTTTAACAACTCTGATTATCAACAGAGTATTTGATTAAAGCAAATTAAAACAAATCAAATCTATCCCATGATCACTCGAATCAAAGCCAAATCCAATCGAAACTTAAACGATAATGAAAATTGATTTATCAAAACAAAATTATATACAAAAGTGCATGCTTATGCGACAGAGCAGATTCCCGATATAAACAGAGTTTATGATCATGTCATATAAATAGGTGAAAGTCATACCCGTGAGGCTGTTCTAGCTACGTCAATTTTGAATTGACGAATGCTGTTACGTTCTTAAACAAGATCGAACCAGTTGTTCGTTGCTTCTTATCAGTGGAGGGCATCTTATCCTGTTGACTAGAGAGCCTTGCAACTTGATCCTCCAGAGCATGAATTCTGGACTGTAGCATTGGCACATCGAGGTAATACCTTTCTAACCACAAGCCACACTGATCACATGGTGGAGCAGCTGGTTGAGATAGGACAGGAGGGGGTTTTGGCGAATCATCGGGGGTGTGACAAGGCATTTTGATGCCTGGATAATTTGGATCATTTTGCAAGCAAGGTGGGAGGTTCTCGACAAAGTCGTAAGAGGGTTTGTTACACAGACCTTCGGAATAGGGATACTCACTTGCCAGGTGTTGTTGGGTATTTTACCCTACGGACTAGTAAGCTAGGGTTCTAAGCCTACATGCAGATCATGACCCTTCAGATTTAATCTTTATCCTTCTACCCAAAATCTCAACCCCTTTTCTCAGGCAAACACAGTAAGAATGA
>ML797546.1:322352-343341 GCA_009831015.1 Picea engelmannii
GCCGCGTTGGCTGGGGCCGTGGATGTTTCCCCGTAGGGGTTTTACCACGTGAAAACATCGGTGTGTTGATCTTTGATCTGGTTATGTGAGTGGTTACTGAAGGTGTTCATCCTCTGTTGGAATACCTGTGTTGTCGAACATGATAGTCATATTGTTGGAAGAGATATTGTAAAGTTAATAAGAAGCATCATCCCTAAAGGCCTAGTATCATTAGAGAAGCTCTTTGATAACAATGACGTGGCCAGAAGCCCAAAGATTATAGTAAATTAAGGGGATGTGGAAGATTGCAATATCGAAACTCGAGAGGATCCAAAGATTGTTAAGCTATCCAAGAAGCTCATCCCTTAATTCAAAGAGAGGTATGTAAAGTTAATGAAAGAATACCATGATGTCTTTGCTTAGATCTATGATGAGTTGAAAGTTTATGATACCGATATAATCTAGCATGTTATCCCAATCAAAGAAGATCACAAGCCATTCAAACAAAAATTAAGAAGAATAACCCCCTGTTGTTACCATTGATAGAAAAAGAAGTAAAGAAATTGTTTGAAGAAAAAATCATAGTGTCCTTGAGGTTTTCCAGATTGGTGGCCAACCTGGTGGCAGTCAGAAAAAAGAGTGGTGAAATCAGATTGTGTGTACACTTTAGTAACTTGAATAAGGTATCTCTTAAGGACAATTACCCATTGCCAAAAATGGATCATATTTTACAGAAGGTGGTGGGCTCTCAGAAGATGTCAATGTTAGATGGTTTCTCAGGATACAATTAGATCATGGTACATCCTGACAATCAAGAAACGACAATTTTCACCACACCATGGGGAACATTTATGTATGCCAAAATTCCATTTGGACTTATGAATGCAGGGGCAACGTTTCAAAGGGCTATGGACATTATTATGGACATTGCTGATGAAAAAGACAAATTTATTGTTATATACCTCAATGACATAACAATGTATTCTGCCTCAGATGAAGAACATATCAAACATCTCAGGAGGGCATTTGAAAAGTGCAGGAAGTTTGGTATATCATTAAATCTGAAAAATTCAAATTTTTCCATGGAAGAAGGAAATCTCTTAGGGCACATTATTTCAAAGGAAGGGATAAATGTAGACCCCAGCAGAGTTGAGGGGATATTGAAAATTGGCATACCCATAAGCAAAAAGGAAGTACAATCCTTCCTGGGCAAAGTAAATTTCCTGAGGAGATTCATTCCCAATTTGTCTGAAATTATAAAACATATCACCAACATGATAAATAAGGGAAATGAAATCAAATGGATTTATGAGGCTAGAAAATCTTTTGAAGACATCAAAGTGGCATTGACGAAGGCTCCTGTACTGACTAGTCCAAATTTTGAGAAATATTTCATACTATTCTCTTTTGCTTCAAAACACACAATTGCAAGTGTGCTACTCTAGAAAGATGACCAAAATTTTGAGAATCCAATAGCATATTACAAGAAAACATTGAGGGATGCTCCTTTGAAATATTCCATCATGGAGAAGCAAGCGTATGCTTTAGTCAAGATGTTGAAAGAATTTAGGGTTTACATCCTACATTCGCATACCACTTCTTATGTTCCCAGTGGCCCAGTAAATGACATCTTGACATAGCCCGATCTTGAAGGAAATAGGGGAAAGTGGATAGTAGTACTATTAGAATATGACTTGGAGATTAAACCCACCAAGTTGATCAAAGGACAGGGACTTGCTAGACTGATGGCACAAACAAACTATGAACTCTTGGGAATAAAATTCACTACAGATCTATCAGGAAGTGCAGTAGAGGACAAAAGGGTGACTCCACAAATATCTCAAAGGTTTCTTGACTCTACATGGTATGCAGATATCATATTTGTGCTAAAATATTTGCAGGCTCCTCCTGAATACAGTAAAACAAAAGCCAAATTCTTGAAACTGAAGGCAACAAAATTTTGTATAGTAAATGAATTTTTGTACTAGAAGGATCTAGGAGGGATTTTATTGAGTTGTTTGACAGAAGAAGAAGTAGAGAAAACCATCAGAGAGTTCCATAAAGGTGACTATGGAGGTCATCATTATTGGAAGACAATTGTGTACAAAATTTTTAGAGCTGGTTTTTATTGGCCTAGCATTTTTCCATGTGTGTATAAAGAAGTTTCAAAGTGCCATGAATGTCAAATCTTCGATGGGAAAGGAAAATTGTAGTCTCTACCATTAAAACCCATTTCGGTGGAAGCTCCTTTCAGACAGTGGGGCCTGGATTGTATAGGGGAAATACACCCATAATCCTCAGCTCAACATAAATGGATCCTGACAGCAACCAATTATTTCACCAAGTGGATTGAGGCAGTGCCCACCAGGAAAGCTATAGATGATGTCATCATTCAATTCTTAGAATATAATATCCTGTCTAGGTTCGGATGCCTGATCAAAATTATAACAGACAATGCAACATCTTTCAATTCTAATAAATTGGAGAAATTATGCAATGATTACAAAATTACCCTTGGTCATTCCATGTCATACTACCCTCAACAAAATGGGTTGGTTGAATCTTCAAATACAATCTTGGTCTGAATCATCAAAAAATTGTTGCAAGAGAATAAAAAGGCATGGCACAAAAATCTCATCCACACACTATGGGACGACAGTGCCCACCATACAAGCTATAGATGATGTCATCATTCGATTCTTAGAAGATAATATCATGTCCAGGTTTGGATGCCCGATCAAAATTATAACAAACAATGCAAAAAATTTCAAGTCTAATAAATTAGAGAAATTATGTAGCTATTACAACATTACCCTTGGTCATTCCACATCATATTACCCTCAAGGAAATGGGTTGGCTGAATCTTCAAATAAAAGCTTGGTTTGAATCATCAAAAAATTGTTGCAAAAGAATAAAAAGGCATGGCACAAAAATCTCATCCATGCACTATGGGCCGACAGGATATCCCCAAAAATATCTATTGCCACATCTCCTTTCCAGATCATTTATGGTACAAAATCTATTTTCCCTACTGCATTGGGTTTACCAGAAATGAAGTTGTTACAGGAGCAAGAGGCTGAAACAGACGCTAGTATAATAAGAGATGATGAGCTCATCAACATACAACATACTAGAGAAAAGGCCTTCCATAACACCCAACTACACCAAGACAATATCAAGGAGGATTTCGACAAGCATACCAAGGTGGATGAATTCGAACTAGGAGACTGGGTGCTGAAATGGGATGCCAGAAGCGAAGATAAAGGAAAACATGGGAAATTTGATCACTTGTGGTTGGGCCCATTCAAAATTGCATCTTACCATGGGAGAAATGCCTATTAGTTACAGGAAATTAATGGAGAGCTCACTGGAGGAGGGTCTATGAATGGTAGGTTCCTCAAGCATTACATTGTTTGAAAAATCATCACCTTGCCATTCATTGTATATAATCATTTTGCTTTCTCTTTACGCATGAAAAGTTGGAATACAAGAAGCATAGTTGAAGCCCGAGGTGAAGGTCGTGAGCTATGCTAGGAAGATTTTAAGTTCGTTGAATAAATATCGGTGGATTTAGATCACACTAACAGACCACAACCTAATGGATAGGATCTTAGTCTTCAGTTCTTTGTTGCCTCACCGGGAGGATATCATCCCCAGTTGGAGCCTATATTATCATCATAGCATTTTTCTGATCAGGATCCAAGTCTCTGAGATTTAGCAAACTTCCACATCGCTATGGAAGTATGATAATTTAGACGACAAAGTCATATATGGCGGCATGAAGAAAAATATAGCGGAAGCACGAAAGGCAGGATTCTTGGGACCATCGATCTAAGAGTAGCCCGGATCAATGGTTGAGAAGCATATCGGGGGACAAAGAAACGCAGAAGATAATTTCTCAAAGGCAGGCCAGGAAAAACCACTATGGTTTTTTTCGTGGATGTGTGGCACCCCTAGAGCTACATTGGGGTGAAAAGCAGTTTTCCTTAGACCACTTTCTCCAATATCTGATATCGAAAGATGTTGGGAAATGGTGGACCATCGATCTTAGAGTGGTCTAGATCAATAGTTGAAACTCATATCGACGATTCAAGTAGCGCAAGGATTAATCATTCGAGGGTGGGCTGGGGAAACCTGTCGTGGTTTCAAAAGTGGAGGCGTGGCACCCTCAGAGGCACATCGGGGTGAAAAGCGGTCTACCTAAAACTATTTCTCCAACCCCTGATATCAATAGGCGCGTATAAAAGGAGGGCCTCCAACATTATTTTATGGTATTTTGAAGCATTCAAACATTCAAAAATTGGCACAAAGCATCCATCTGAAACTCAAGCTCAAAATTGAAGCCGATTCATGTGTTTTTCACCGTTTAAACATGTATTTTTCACCATGGCCATTAATCCTGTCATTTTATCTGTGAATGAACAAGACATCGCCTCCAGAGAAGAATCCCTAATTGACAGGGACTCTGACGTTTTCGACACAGAGATAACAATCTCGTCCGTTTTTGTGTCCAAATTGAATTTGTTAGACAATGTTGGAACACGCATACCTTTCCTCAAATCAGATCAATCCTCCATCATCCCTTACGACGTAGAAGTAGTCTTTCCTTTCCTTGAATTTGTAAGCTAGCATGTAGAGCAATATTCTCAGGAAGAAAGAGTTATTTTGAATAAATTCGGGTCAGAGGTTTTATGTGAAATAGACAGTCCGTCTCTTCGGAACACCCTCAATATACCAGATTCCTCCCCCACAGTGTCAAAGCCCTTTGAGGAAGAGAATATGATCAAAATTTATAGAGAATTCCCACCAGAAGTAAAAACCTCATTTCTGCAAACCATTTTCAAACCTAAACACCATTCAGAGAGTTTGTCGTTCCCTGCCAGTGTAAGCATCATGGTCATTGAAGTCTAGTGGGCTTGTTCTCTGCTGAGTCCAATTCTAGGGTTGCATAATGACACGTTTGTGGTAGAAGTCGTGTTAGGTTTCTTGTTGACCTTATTTGTGTCAGAGTCTGGTCAGTCGGTCAGTGTCAATTTTGACAATTTCATAGCTGATAATATGTATCAACAGTTGGCAAACTTCAATTCATTGAGACACTTCAGATACTACATGCACTTGCTGAGAATGTTCCTGGAATCTAACAGAACCAAATTTCCTGAGACTGCATTTATTTCAACCGAGTGTAAAAGAATCACCATGCTTATTTTCATCAATAAGATTATGTCTAGGGTGTACAGTCTTATTTTCGGTTCAGATCTGTCGAGGGTTCTGGAAGAAATGAGAAGTTATTTACAACCAAATTCAGAGAGCAAGGTAGGTCACTGGATACTGTTCATACAGTCTACTGTGATTTGGGTATATGGTTATCAGGAAGGACATTATATTTTACCAATCTTTTTGACTCCTAGAATCTTTGCTTTGGAGTTCATAACACAAAGGATCATCTCAAATAAAAATCATTTTCTGAAAGCACACAAGGTTTCTAACCTAAAATTTCCTTTCATAGTGGGGCCCTTTGTGGTAAAGAACAAGTCTTTTTTGCATCTGATCCAATCCAAACTTAGTGAATTCGGGTTCACACAGCTGCAAGGGAGTAAATATGATCCACGTCAGATCATATCAAAGAGGATATTAGCGAGAAAACAAGGCCCCTATGAACATGGCATGTTGAAGGATTTGATAAGCTAGCCAATCTGGAAACCTATGTAGATATGGAGGTCACTCTGCAGCATGATCAGAGAAAACAAATAGAACTAGCCTCTCAATAGAGCCTAGCATAAAAACCTTCTCCTAGGTTGGTTGTCAAAGCCCCTAAAATGAGTGTCTATAATAAGAGGAGTAGTTTAGAAGCCCTGGGTGCCAGTAGCCAGCAATATACTCCCAAGAAAATGAAAATCACAATACCCACTCAAATAATTGACCTGGAAAAAGAAGAGACCAAAGGGAAAACAAGCATGGAGATGGTGGAAAGTGCAACCAAGAATGAAGAAAATGGTATAGGAAGCATGCCACAAAATGAAGGCAACACAAAGGTTTTTAGCAGCAGGAAACACATATTTGGCAAGACACCTGGGGCATTTTATCAGTCCAAGGAAGATTTAATGAACCAGTATGTTGTGAAGGGAAGTATGGCCAACAGTGAAATAAGAGACCTTTTACCTAAAGTAGAGAATATGTCCCAACACAAGGCTTCCTTACTCTCAGTTAGGGATGTGGAAAGAAAAACTTTTAACATAGCAATGGTTGATGATGATAAGGTGTCTGAGTTCAAAATGCACTATGAAAATTTTGGTGCCCTTGACAAAGTAAAGTTCCACAAGAATATTAGTGACATGCTATATTCAAATTATCTGAGCTTAGGTCTGAGGGTTTCAATATTGACAACACATGCACTCAAACTAGATGGACAATTGAAATAGGAAAAGTCATCCTGCAAAGCCTAGATGACACATGTCAAAAGGTTAGAATCTGAAGGCCCCCAAGGGGTAAAGGATTCTCTAGATGAAAAATACAAGATGATCCAAAGCCTGAAGAAAAAGATGAAGATATCCCCTACAGATCATCCACAGACAACGGAGCTAACTTCTTTGGAACATGAGAAGGAAACATTCAAACAAGAAGCACTCAACTACAAAGCTAAAGTGTTGCAGTTAGAAAAAGAAAAAGAGAATTGGTCACAAGCACATGTAGTGACATCATATATGGTTGTCATTGTACCTACAAATATAGAGGTTGGATCAAGCACTGAGGGGTTGGTTCAAGCTATGTCCAGGTAATCTTAAAAACATGAGAGATCAAGGGCCTCAAAGAAGTCATAGAAAAGTTGAAACAAGAGATGAAAGTGAAATATGAGAAGATCGCTCAACTTCATAGAGATAATCAAGATTTGCTAGAGAGAGTGAGCAAGATGAAAACAAGGTTAAAGGGGAAAACACTATTACAGGGAGATAAACATGTAATATGGGATGTTATTGTTGCAGAGGCTGCCAAATTCAGGATTTATCTGAATTTTATAAATGACAAAGACAACGTGGCTTCTACATCTCAGAGAAGGTGTACTATTGTCAATGAAGTGTTAGCCAAGAAACCCTCAAAATGGGCCCAAAATGCTATTGACTTGCTAAATTATGTGCCAACTATTGATCTTCAAACTATCGGGGTGAAGGACAGGACTACGTTGATCGTTTGGGCTAGAAGGATCATCGCCAAGCATAACCTGATCAGATCAGTCCAAAACAAGGCTATGCAAATGGAGCACAATATACAAGATTTTAAAGACGCATTTGAACAATTGTTTATCAAAGGCCTCCCATCATTTTGGGATGGAAAAGGTTCATTATACAATCAAGAAAACTACAATTATCTCCTCATTCAATGTAGAATGGATCATTCTAAATTTGAAGCCATGGAAGAAAGTCTGAAAGGGCCAAGTCTGGTAGAGTATTTGGCTACAGACTTTGAAATTTTGAATAAGTTCAAAACAATGAAGGTTGGCCTGTTGACTATGTCCTATGCCACGTGTATCGACTTGGAAATTTTGATTAAAGAGATGATGTATTTCAAAATTCACTTTGATTCACAATGGAAGAAAATAGTGCATCTGGGTAAGATGAAGTGCAGTATCCCTGGAGCCAATAAGTTATCTCCAGGTGTCACCAAGTTTGTATATTCGACAGAAGATCATAACGAGACAGATTGTGTGGAGGAAGCCGAACAGTCAGATAAATTGTCCATTATTTTGAAGCGTTTTTTTTTTTATCATTGTAAATCATTTCATATTCCAAGACTGTTAGTTGAAATAACTATTGTTATTTTTAGAAGATGAAACGTTTTGGTTTCAGCCATTATACTTGAAATTGTATAAATGTTGGGGCATTTGATTGAATTAATGTTGGCAGAATTGCAAGAGAACCTTTTGGTTGTTTCAAACTCTATGTGTAATTTTATGAATCTGAATTGAATATAAATGTAGAAGCTTTTGAAGTCTCTATGAAAAGATTCTAATTGGTGGTGATATGAGCTTTGTCTTGTTTGATCGTATGTATTTCCTATGATCCTTTATTCCATTTACATTCTCTTATGTTTAAATTGGATAGTTAAAATCCCAAAATTCATCTTGTGATGCTCTTGGTTTAAACCAATTTAAACTGTGTGATTGTCTTCTTAACTAATTCAGAATTCATTTCAGTAATGCTCTGATATAGTTATTTGTTTTCTTTATCTTCCTACACTCTATTTGAATTCAAGAATAACTTAGAATCATCGCCTGATTTAGCCTTTATCCTATGGAGAGTTATACCAGTTGAACATTGTTTTCGTTCACTTTCATAATTTTTACTCCATATCCCTGAGTGTTCCTCCCCTTCCCTGCCAGCAACTTTATTAAAAGACCCCAAAACAAACCAAATCTAGCCACTGATTGTCAAAGAAATACCAAGTGACACGAGAGAGCCCTCTCTAAGTTGAGCAAGCTAGTGCCTCAGATCTAAAGCTAGTTGAAATAGTTACCTATTTTGTTTGTCTATCAACTGAAAAAAATTTACAGGGTGTTAACAATCTCTAAGAATAAAAAAATTATATTTCGCCTTACCTGCAGAAATTTACTCTCTTCTTATTAAAAATAGGTTAGCAATTGATCATATAAATAAGTTGTTGATGTCTTACAACTTACAAAATTATATATCATGGAAGTTCGATCGTTATCATATTATATTTGAACAACAAAATAATGTTGGATATCTTGTTTATCAACATTCTTGAAATACATCTATTTAAATGGAAACTAACAAGAACACCTGGCAAGAGGTGCAAAATGTTTCAATTATGCATAATTCAGACATCAAAACCAGGACAGAAAAGGAATCACAAGGAAATTTTGCACTAAAAACTAGAATAAAGATTTACTCTATTGATCCCAAGTGTATAATCATTGGAGAAAAACTATCAATGAACATCAATGAGTTGAAAGTAGACCTTTCAAATATAACAGTGGGAGAAACTAAAGTTGATATTCCAGGGAAAAGGGAAATTAAACGAAGAAAATTTTCAAATACAACTAATGAAGAGACATAAGTATTACATGAAGATATTTAAGAATAGATTAATTCTCTTCTTAGAGAATTAGAGATAAATAAATTAGAAGGTCCCTCGGTCATGGTTTCTTCTGGTTTACATGCACAATATGAATAAAGTTTATCCTTAGTTGTTAAGGATAGTACCTTAGTTGATAGCCAATGTTATAGCAAGATTTTCCCCACCATATGCAATATTGCACATAAGGCCTCTTTCCATTTCCCTATGTGGACTTATCAACCCTGTTTGTAAACTCCAGAGCTAAAAATACATATTTTTCCACATGTACGCATCTTGCCTACTATAGAGCATGCATATATGCATGTTGCTCCACTACAACCCACGTACATCAGGATTTGTGCCTAGAAAATGAAAATTAATGTCGGGTTTCCATGTCACGACAAGAGATCTATGATCCTCGGCCTTCCATATATCGAAAACATTCCGAATCGGCCCTTCAGTTCCATTTGAAGGCTATAAATGGTCCAATTCCGAGCTATGGAAAAGAGGAGAAATAATTCAACTTTGAGAACAAAGTTACTCTAGAGAAATTATTTAATTCATATTGAGTCTGCATCCCTTTGTCCTTTAAGTCTGAGCACAATGTTCAGCCCCCAATCTCTTCCCTTATTGATTGAGAACCTCATTGTTTCTCTTTTATGATCTTTTCTTTGGTGGAGGATTGAAGTGGTGGAGGCCTACCTGGAAGGAACTTAGTTTCTCGATTCTAAACTGTGACGACACAAAAGTCTATAATATTTTCACTTCTGCTGATCATTTATTAATAGAAATACTCCTTTCCCATCCAATTGATATCTTGCAAATATTTGAGTTATTATCCATGGGCATATTTTTGATGCATATTAATGGATTGTGATATCTAATGTGATAACCTTTTATATTATCACCATATGCTTGCTTTGCTTGGTTGTTGAGAACTAGTTGTAGGTATATAGCTTTGGGTCAAAGTGCTCAACGGTGGAATTCATCGAACCTCTGGATGAGGTAGGCCTCCTTATTATCTCACTTGCATATTGGTTTATATAACATGTTTTTGGGATAGAGTTGATTTATGCAGTCATTTCCGTATGTTGTGGTTTACCCTAGCCATAGAGAGATTTTTCTCATAACAGAATTGGCGACCATATTGGGGATTGAATCTTCTTTCTTAGGGTTTGGAGTACTTTTCTCCTTAGATTGCTCTCATTCCTATTGTGTTTCTTGTCGCATCATTGCTTGACAGCCTCTGTTCACTCTGGGTCTGAGTTTTCAACCTTCTCCCTTACCTAGCCTTGTTTTTTGAAACATATACGCACTTTTTGGCTTGACAATTGCATATATACGTAGGATGTCCCTCTGCAGGCTGCATACATATGCTTTGTTTCCTCAAACAATCATGCACATCATCTTCCCTTTCTTGTTTGCTTGGTCTGGTGGTTGTTGGCTGGGATTTGATGTTTGTTGAGTCTTTTTAGGTCTCTGTAGTGCCTATTAAGTGCTTGTGGGATGACAAGAAACCTGTCTTGGGTTGAATTTTTGGGTGAAGTCTTTCTCATCACCTTTTCATTTTGATTGTCCTTGTACATTAGGATGGGTGTCCTGTTGCTTGGTATCCTGCTTGAGTTATCTCTTTCTATACATCATAGAGTTTATATATCAATTTTCTTTTCAGTCCATGCATTTTCATTTTTTATATTGAAAATACAAAAACATTAGGCATTTTGCATTTACTTGGCATTTTGGTCTTTTGAGTCTTGGTCATTAGCTTAGTGCATGTAATGAAATATTTCATTTTTACTTCAAAATTGCAGAGTTGAAATTGAAAATTGCATTTGTTATTAGAAGCATGCCATTCATTGAAAATTGAAGTTAGGACTTTGCATTATATTCATATTTACTTTTCTTGTTGATTCATAACATTATTAGTTTCACTACCATACCTTTTTGAGTAATCACAGCCACTAAAATTAACGCTTTAATTTAAAATTGATTAGTCATGATTTTATTTTCTAGGGTGCACAAACTAGCTTAGGATTTAGTGCCTTGGAATAGGATTTTGTGAGTAAACTTCTCCAAGGCAATTAAAACAACATATGTTTCTGAGAAAGGGAGTGGAGAAATCCATTGTATAATTGGTGATATCAAGAGTCTTTGTTCACACCAGAGTTAATCACGAGGTTGCATGAGGTTGGTTGAAGGGATATCCACCCAATACCTTATTAGTGTCAGAGATATTTCTGGGGATCTATTCATATACGAGGAACTTGCTAGTGCCTTTACCTCCATGAGAGGTGGTACTTTCAAGGTTTCGGGCTTTTCTACCCTGCCCATATAGTGGACCTAACTTACAAATGCTCTCCTATGAATCGGTTATATAGTGGTTTATTAGTTTCTTGACTTAGGTGCCATATAGGTTACTTGCAGAGGTTATTCTGTAGGTACCCTGGGTTAGATAAGGGTCAGACAACACACAACCTTTATGGAGGATTACCTCTCTGGGGGGATCTGAACGATTGGTTGTTAGGCCCATGAGGGCCCTTATAACTGATTATGTTACCTATGATATTTATCCAGGAGTCTCAGGCCCCTCTTGGGCAAGACCTACCTTCTTTAGGGAGGGAGGCCACTTTCAACCACTTTACCACATTTTTGTGCATATTGGTCATTTGACGTTTAGTGTGCTTTTTGATTACTAGTTGGCCTTAGGATTTGTTTTTTGTCTTTAGAGTCTTAAGTCATTGTGGATTCAAACCAATGACCCCACCGATCCCATTTCTTGTTACAGTTACCACCGGATTTCGAGTCTTTACCTTCTGAAAGGTGTAGAATTATTAGGCGTGGTACACGGACCTCCACTGTTCAGACTTGTGCTTCTACAAGGACGAGTATTGAACCTAGTATTCAGAACACTGGGATCCCTTCAACTCCCACACCCACTATATTTAATGGCACCCCTTCGACTCCTGCAACCACAATGTTTGTAGTGCCAGAGGCACCTATCATTACTATGGCTCATCCTATAGTTAATTCTCAATCTTTTGCCTCGAACCATTTTGGGTCTCTTGGTCACTCACTAGGATATAATGTTCAGTCCATCCCTATGGCCTCTAGTCCTTTTTCCTATGGTATGATGAACTTTACTTCACAATTTTCAAACACCATCCTAGTTGTTGGCCCTAATGATAGCATTGGGATTAGGGGCACTACACCTCCTTATACCCCATTTTCATTTGGTGGTTCTCAAATCCCTCAAACGACTCCTAATATGGTATTCATTCTTGATTTTAAACCTGGGTCTAATCCTCTTTCTTCTGGGTGGAAAAATCAACCTGGCGGACAAGCTTCTACTCAAGTTCCATCCTACACCCCTACCTCCTCGGTTTCAATTCCAACCAATGTGTTGGTCATGAAAAATACACATCTATCCTTTGGATTCACACACAGAGGAGGTCAGTTTCACACTTTGGGCAAACCCCGACCTAGATCCAATATGGATGGGAAATATTTTTATAACCCCCATCAAAAAATTCCTACTGGAATGATGCCCAACCAAGATTTTATTAATTATCCTAGAGGAAGGCCTTACAATACCGGACAAGGACATGGTGGTTACCAAAATCCTGGATGGGATGCAGTTCCTCAAACACAATCTTTCTCAAGAGCTTGGGGCCAGATACCGCAACCCCATCTCCCTTTTCTGGCCACGCTTAATCTACCAGACTTGTCTAAGTTGATGAATGACCCTGTGAGTCATGATCCTACATGATCCCCTGTCCCCACCAAGCTTCCTTCAGACATCCCGAAGTTTGAAGGTAAGAATGGTGAGGATCCCGGTGATCACATTACTACCTTTCACCTATGGTGCTCCTCAAATTCCCTTAATGATGATTCTATTCGGTTAAGACTATTTAAATGCACCCTCATTGGGGTTGATGTGAAATGGTATATCGAGCTACCTAGGGGGGCATACGGGACCTTTATTCATTTGGTGTTGGTCTTCCTTAACCACTTCCAATTACCAGTTTGTTACGATGTTGGCCTATAATTTATGTCGAATTTACGCTAGGACACTGCCACTCATATCTCAGATCATATATAGGAGTGGCGTAGATGGAAGAGGTTGATTAAGACCTCCATAACCCCAACCTTTCTTTTAGAATGGTTCCTTAAATCTTTGCACCCTCCTATCTCAAAGGATGTTTCTACTGTCAGGGTTACCACTAAGGAAGAAGCAATCTTCAAATCCCATCAACTAGATATGATATATGTTATGTCTAGGATGTTATACCATATTCTTCTGGAGACACCGCGGCCAACTTATGACCCTAGACAAAATCCCAAACCTCATGCCGATGGCATTGTAGGCTCTGCCAATGTGAAATCCACAGACTCGGTGACAAGCCATTTGAAAGAGTTTTCTTTAAACCAGCCTGCAGGAGGGCCAACTTCGTTTGTGTATTCCAACCCCACTCATTCGGTGGATGTACATTCTATGAAATTGTCGGCCAACCCAAATGGTAACCAACAACCAGGCATGAATAAGAAGAAAGGATGTAATAATCGTAAGGGTGGGGAAAATGGTAATAAACCCAAGGACAATGGTAATAATGAGAGGATGAATAATAATGTTAGAGAGGGAAAATGAGAAATATGTAAGGTGAAATTTCCCTGTAAGCTTTGTACAGACGACCACCTTACTCATTTATGCCCCAAACTTGCAGAAGCTGTGAGACTATTATCTCTACCACTCGTCGTGCTGACAAATCCTTTTCCACATAACCAACACATGGCCTCGAGTTCCTCAAATGTCGGAAATGTGGCTAGTGGGAATCAAAACCTGTCATTGCAAGAGGAAGACCGTTTGTGTATCAATATGGTCAATGAAAAAGTTAATGTAGCCACTCGATATCGATATTATATCTCTTGACAAGCTATTCCTAGTCTAGAATCCCCTCCTCCTCCTCTGGAAATGAATTTATAGATTGAAAAACTAGAGTCACTACCTCGTATTCTGAAAGGAGTACTCAAGCGCTCTACCCACAATCCAAATGCTAGAGCCTCCCAAAAATACTCTATTGTTGAGGACCTAGGTCAAACCCCTTGTGCGATGTTAGCTTTGGAGCTACTCCAAACATGTCCTTCATAGAGGAATTACTTACTATTTGCGTTAGGAGCTTTAGAATCCAGTGGCTCAAAAGTTATCAAGTTTGACATCATAGATGTGAAGCCTCGCTTTCCTTACCATGTGGCATTCTAAATCCACGTGGAGTACTCGAAGTATACCATAAAACATGTGGTTGTTGATGAAGGCACTTCTACATGTTTGATGTCCCTGATATGCTAGAAAGCTCTCATTTCTCCGACTCTTTCTAAGTCATCAAACATGTTGACTACTTTTGATGGTCATTCGTTTCGCCCTCATGACATTCTTTCTGCCTTTCCGATCCAGTTAGGTGGGAAGATGGTAGAAGTAGAGGTCGAGGTATTTGATGCGCCTCTTGATTATAAATTTTTATAGGATGCAATTGGACCTATGTTATGGTCATCATCATATCGTCCATCTTCCATACTCTTTGTTTTCCTCATGAAGGGAAGTTCGTGATGATCGACCAATTATCCTTTGCATACTCTAGTCCTAATACATCTGTTGGACTGTCGATTCATGTGATCGACAATTATCAGCCGACAACTGAGAATATCAGTGTTAGAACGTATTCTTCCCTTATGGGTACATTCAACTTCATGACACCGAGTCACCACGTTTACTCCATGTCCAGTAGGCCTGTTTCGATAGGGTGGTCCATTCGTTTCCGCACTTCCTATTTTAGTGATACGTGGACCCTACCTTCCCCGACTTCATCCTGTGAGGGTCATTTTCATGTTGGAATTTCCATGCCACTATCGGAAATGTAGATTGTGTATCAAGTTGTTCTTGACTCTTTCAATGATCTCAATCCTGTTACCTCACCGACAGATGAGGAGGATCCTGTTCTTAGGCCTGTGTGGGCCACTTTGTTGTCCTTTTCACATGATTTCCTAGATGAGACTTTTCATTTGGACCAAGCTATCATCAAAACCATGAATGGTGTTGTGCCTCTTCCGTCACCTTAGTGAGAAAAATAGAGGTGCTTGCAAGCTCAGTTGGGTCTACTAAGCAGGACAACTGCAAGGAAAAGAGTTAAGGAAAGAAATAAAAACAACAATTAAGAATTAAACTAAGAAATGCAATAACAACTAAATTCATGAGCATAGGGACATAGAAACAAAAATAACCATAAGACCCATGTCACCAATGATGAGGCTGATCTATTAGGGAAGTAATACACCAAGAAGAAAGGGGACTATGAGTCCCTTCTTCCTCCAAGGGAGGGCTCTTGGACCCCCACTAGCAAGCTCTTATTACAACAAAGAAAAATGGAAAATGATGAAAGAACTCTTTGCAAATCCACAAAAGGGATGAGATGGATTGCCCAATGAAATGGTGAAAATACACTCTTGGCAAGGATGGAGTCCTCAAGAGAATAATGGAAGCATAAAATTACTTTGAATTCCTTGAAAAATGAGGTGCATCCATGGCCTTTTTATAGAATTCCTTTGAGCTATTTTTTAACTAATTTGTAGTGTGAAAAGAGGCTAATTAGGGCATTTCTAGGTCTTTGACCAGCCACCCAGTCGAATCTAGTCTAGATTTGAGGGTCAAATCGGCTTGGGAGATGAACCACAAGTGGGTGGGAGGCCGACCACTCTCATAAATGAGCCGTTTAGCAAGCGCATGGATTTTTGCGATAACAGTCGCGCATCGTGTGCATGTGTGCGATTTCTGCATTTCTGTTCCGTGCATGTGCGCGCGCGCCCAATGTCTTCATAGCACCCTTCAAGTTTTGACTACTTTGTATAGTTTTTGACCCTTTTATGAATGATTTGGTGTTAATTCAGGTCTATGGATGACTTCATCACTGTTTGATGATGTTGTGTTCTTGTAACCATGTGCGGACGAAATTTCAGTGATAACAGATGCCCCCTGATGGATGAGGTTAGGAGCATACGTATAGCCGAAATCCATCAATGCTTCTTCTACTGAGAATGTTGGTGTAAGAGAGAACAATATTGGGATCATCTAGAGCGATCTATTGGAGGGAAAAAGGAACCGGTAGGACCCGACCTTCCATGAGGTGTGTAAAACAGAAAACTGTGTACAAACGAGGCAGGCATGCCCCATGCTCATGTCATGTAACTCCAAAAAAGATGACTGAAGTGTTGGTGTAGACAACTGCAGCACCCTAGGGGGCGGTCGTGATAAAGGCAGAAGACAATTATGCATATGGACATACTCTGAATAGTAGGCAGTGATCGCGGTAGTAAGTATCACCGATTATGTGGGCATTGATAGCCCATCCAAGTTCAGAGGTCTTCGGAAAATGAAATAAATAACTGCAATAGTCGCAAAGTAAGACCCACCATAACATGAGAAAGTGTTAGCGTCGAATGTTATGGGGGTCAACGACAGCAGAGAGCAATGGTGCTTCACCCTGTTCCATCCGAGATCTCTCATTGAGTGGATAATGAGAATCAAGATACTATTGCCCTTCTGGAAAATTGTGTTGATGTCGACAACAAGGGGGACGCGACTCCCAGAAGAAAATGGCTTCGTGAAATCTACTAGGTGAGGTGAGGAAGTGGAGGAGGTACATGGATGAAGTCAAGATGTGGGAAGACTCAAGACTGCCCTTGGTTGGAGTATGTGTGAGATAAAAAGTGGCCACAACCATTCAACGAGGTCGAGTGTCAGGGGGATGACAAGACCGAGGATAAGTTGTGCTAGAGGCGGGACAAGGTGAAAAAATTCAGAGGGAAGAGGTAAGTGGCCTGTGGGGTAATCTAAAGATATGGACGATGCCGGTAAGGGTGGACGATAAGTAGTGCTCCAACCAAGGGTGACATGGGTTGCAGTTGGCCAAAAAGGGAAGTAGGTTGCCCAAAGGTGATGACAAAAAGGTAATGTAACGACTGAAAATAAAGGCGTTTGTATAATAAATAACGAATAATTGGGGGGAAGTGTACAAATACTAAAACGGGTACCCCAGTGTGATATGGTGGGCCCGGGTAGGGCATAATTTGCTCAGAGAACTGATGAAGGGTGGGGGCCCCATGGGTGGGTTTCTGTATGAGGTAGGTGAAATGAAGGGAGATTTACAGATGGGTAGATGGATTGTGGATGAAATGGAGGTTTCATGCTACTATGGAGGTGCAGCCTGACCATAGAACTATGGAGAGATAATCTGGGAGTCCTTTGGGAAAGCTAGAAAAATGAGGAGAAGGAGTATGTGGTTGATTCGCGACATGATGTAAGACTATCGGGACTCCCATCCCTAAAGGGTTTTGAAAAACAACATGAGTGTAAGAAGTGCCAAAAGGTGCTATGAATGGGACAACTCATGTGGGTAACAATGTTAGCAGGTGATAGTAAGGAAGATGCAAATGGAGGTGTGGGTACTGCAAAGTCAGAAATGGGGATCCTAGAGGAAAATGTCAGAGGGTGTGACTGGAAATGTAAGTGAGATTAAGAGGGAATGACTACATGCCAATGTTGAGTATGTACCTGAAGGGGTTGTGTCGATGTATGATGATCAAGTACCTGCACACATGAAAACCAAATACCCGACATGAACAATATCTGAAGAGAATCAAAGATATGAGCATGTATTTGATAAGTGTGAATATGCACATCCATACCTGATCAGGGTATGAAAAATGGTTCCCTAGGGGCTTAGGATGAAAAGAGGCCTAGGGATTGTTGTGATGTAGATGATAGGATGATGATCCCGTGGTTGAAGACGGATCGAGAAATGGACACTGTGGGCTCTCGGAATGGTGAGTGGAAGTTTGGAAAAAAGGCCTATATATAGCTGTAGGGCCCACATTGGCACCTCATTTTTACTTACTGCTATAGTGATTGGACGAGAAGCATTCAGAGGAGATTGTGAGATTCGAGGAGGACAAGGCATCTGATTGAGGACCTGCGAGCATCAGGTTAGTGGTCCGATCATCCTGCATAGAATTAGGTTTTCATTTTTTGGGTAGGGGTTTTACGGAGGGCTGTATAAAGATGTTTAGGGGGTATGGGTAGCGAGGAGACACTGGTTTGATGACCCTGGTGCTGGGCCATCACACGCTCCTCTGGCGGCTGTCAGAGTTGATTTTGAGGACATATGTTGCAAGATACCAGATATATAAAATATGCAGAACCGAAATAAAATGCTAGAAATGGCAGAATAACAGTAAAATATCCAGCATAATCATCACAATACACAGAAATGATATAAGAAATAGCAATAGCAAAAGCACTTTGATTTAGAAAGCAATGTTTACAGGCCTCTTCGAGGGGGCAACCTCCAGTTGAGCATCGCTCTGTTACAATAATCTCCAAGCTAGGGTTCTCATACCCTCGCCCCTAATTTATACTAAATCTGTCTATTAAGAGAAGCATTTAGAGGAAGATCCTTCTAGAAGCGGAAGCTTCTATTAGGTCTTCTTACATCTGCCTTATTCTATTTTATTGAAAGGCCTTATTAATATTGACCTTTATTACATCCGAATACATTGATCTAACTATGTGCGGGTTAGGACCTTCACATGTCCGCCCCCTTAAAAACAGCCTTGTCCTCAAGGCTTGAGATGTGGAAATTGCTGCAAAATGGTAGCTGGTTCCCAAGTGGCATCTGCTGGAGTCATATATTTCCACTGTACTAGCACTTCCTTGATGGTTCTCTGACGCAGGCGACGCTCACACTGGTCCAAAACTGCTTCTAGCTGTAGCCAAATGGATCCTTCTTCAGCTAACTCTGGAAGGTTGGTTTGAATTTGGCACCTGGTTCCAATCACCTTCTTCAAGCATGAAACATGAAAAACAAGATGTAGCTTCGACTGACCGGGCAGAGCTAACTGATATGCAACTTGTCCCACACGCTTGAGAACTGTGTAAGGGCCATAGAATTTGGGTGCTAGCTTCTGACACTGCTCGACCTTGAGGGAAGTTTGCTTATATGGTTGCAGTCTCAGAAACACCTGATCCCTTTATGCAAATTGTCGTTCAGAGCGACCTTGATATGCTTGTTGCTTCATTCTATTATGTGCCATGACCAAGTTCTCTTTAAGAGTACGAAGGATATCCTCTCAGACTGTAAGTGTTTGGTCAACCGCCTGGACCTTTGAGGTACCCGATAAGTATGAGAGAACTGAAGGTGGCTTCTGTCCATATACTGCTTCAAAAGGAGTCATGCAAGTGGCTGTATGGTATGTAGTGTTGTACCACCATTCGGTGAGGGGTAACCATTGAGCCCACTGGTGTTGTTTTTCAGAGGCAAAGCACCTCAGATATGTTTCCAAACACTTGTTGACAACTTCCATTTGACCATCCATTTGGGGATGATAAGATGAGTTGATATGCAATTGTGTGCCTTGTAGCTTAAACAATTATTGCCAAAAATTGCTTGTGAAAGTAGGGTCACAATCGGAGACAATAGAGTGCGGCATGCCGTGCAGCTTGAAGACCTGGTCCATGAAAATTTGGGCCACCGTGGATGTAGTAAATGGGTGGGGAAGAGCAAAAAAATGAGCATACTTGGAAAGGAGATCCACCACCACCATTATGACTGATTTATTCCTCGATTTGTGTAATCCTGTGATAAAGTCCATAGAGATGTCCATCCAAATAGCAGGGGGAATCGGAAGCAGTTGGAGGGTGCCTGGAGATTTGATTGTTTCTCCCTTGTTGCATTGACACACCTCACATTCAACAACAAACTTACGGGTGTCCTTTTTCATACCATCCCAGAAAAAAGAACGTTTGACTCAGTCATATGTTTTGGTAAACCCTGAGTGCCCCACTGTGGGTGTAGCATGAAGCTCAGAAAGCATCGTGGATTTGAGCTTGGATTGTTTACTTAAATACAAGCGACCTTTGTATCGAAGCTCATCCTGGATATAGGAGTACCCTAGGGGAGCCAAAGTCTTGTTCTACAGTTGCTGGATCAGATGCAAACTTTTGGGATCTTGAAGCCATTCCTAGCGCACATCTTGGAGCCAATCTTGTACAATGAAGGAAAGAGAAAAAAGGGATCTTTCGTCTTCATATTTCTGAGACAGTGCATCCACCACGACATTGTCTTTTCCCTTCTTGTAAATGATCTCATAGTCATATCCAAAGAGCTTAGTCACCCATTTTTGTTGTTCCTAGGAAGAAATGTGTTGTTCCAGAAAGTACTTGAGGCTTTGATGGTCTGTCTTAATTTGGAAGCGTTGCCCCAAGAGATACAGATGCCACAATTCAACGGCATGCAGAATCACCAACATTTCTTTTTCATAAATGGGTTTGCCCAGGTTATTTTCAGAAAGTTGTTTTCTAGTGAAGGCCAAAGGTCAACCCTCTTGCATAAGGACAACACCAATTCCTTTCCCTGAGGCGTCACATTCCAACACAAAGGTTTTTGTGAAGTTGGGAAGGGCTAGAACCGAAGTGGTGCACATGGCCGTCTTCAAGGTTTGAAAAGCTTGAGCAGCTGCTGGAGTCCAAGTGAAAGAGTTCTTTTTGAGGAGAGTCGTGAGAGGTGATGCAATATTTCCATAGTTCTTAATGAACTTGTGATAATACCCTGTGAGGCCCAAAAATCCATGCAAGCTTTTGAGTGTCTTTGGGTGCGGCCAGTCTTGCATAGCTTCAATCTTTTTTGGGTCCACCCTGACACCATCCTTTCCCACCAAATGACCCAAGTATTCTACTTCAGAGGCACCAAAAACACATTTGGACTGTTTCAGGAAAAGCTGGTGCTGAGAGAGTAGGCGGAGAACTTGATCCACATGAGTAAGATGGTCTGTCTAGGTTTTGCTATATATGAGGATATCATCAAAGAAAACTAAGACAAAATGACGGAGAAAAGGG
>ML797546.1:389379-403082 GCA_009831015.1 Picea engelmannii
CAACGCTTAACTAAAATTTATCAGACTTTTTACATCTTTGTTAGAAAACCTACATTAGTTTAAGGTGTAGGGCTTTGGAATAGGTTGAAAGGATAACTTTCCAAAGCTATCAAACAAACTTAGTATCTTGCGGTAGGGAGAGTCAAATCCAATTGTCGTATTGGCTTGTTGGGACCCCCCTCTCACACAGGGGTTACGCACGAGGTCACATTCGGGTGAGTTACGGAGATTATCCCTCCATGGCCCAACTGTTTGTAGTGGTCAGATCGTATACTGGGGGTCACTAGAAGGTATACCCATGATTATGTGTGGGAGACTTTCAAGTTGATTTTGGACTTGTTATCCTGCCCATACGTTCCGATCGGACTGTCAATTGTACCTACCCATGGGCTGGCTATGAGTTGGTGACCTTAGTAGCCACAATATTTAGGGTCTCACACAAGGTGACAGTGAAGGGAAGTCTTATTGTACCTGGAACAGATGTTGGTCAAACTCACTCGGGCTCCTTGGAGGGTAAATCCACAATTACTGCGTGGAAGCTTGCACTAAGGCGTAAGTCTGTTAAGCAAGTTGCCAACGTAACTGATCCACCTGCTCTATTCCCTCCCCTTCCTATTTTGATCTCATGACGTTGGATTTCATCACCAACTAGTGGTTTCATCATAGGAAGTTTTGTTTGATTGATTGCTTCTCAGATTCATAGCATGTGTTGTTTTTTTACTTAGTGGACCTTAGGTCGAGTTAGTGTTGATGGAATCAAATCTTGGGAGTACCAATGGAGGAACCCCTTCTCCTGGGGAACCTTATACCTTTCCTTCGTTTGGAAACTTTGGTCCTCCATATGTTTCCACATTGATTCTTCTAGGACTCACTATTAGATTACCAGTTTGGTTGTTCCCCACTCCGGTGATCCCGAATCCTCCCAATGTTTCAGTTGCACCTAATACTTTGTATGTCAATACACCACCCACACATCAACCTCATGTTGAATTTTCGCCTTCTTTGTCCATCAAGTCTCCTTCCATTTCTCCTTCTTCACCTAGTGAAATCTCTAAAGAAAGTAGCCAGGTTGATTAGAAGAAGAAGAAATGGAAAGAGAAGAAGAAGAAGAGCCTGAAAAGGACCAAGGCCCCAACAACATCAGATGTTGGCTCTAAGAAACTAGTTACTGTTAATAGTATTGGGAGTGTTGATGAGGTCAACAAGATTAAAATGAAGAATCCGAAACCCAAATTCCCTTGCAGTCTTTGTAAGGGTGACCACTTTCTGAGGGATTGCCTCGGTCTTACCCAGGTCTTAGAAATGTGGTCCTCCATGTCATTTGACTCTATCAGTCATGTCGACGATACCCCATCAACTAGTAATGTTTGGGTTGGTAAGAAGAAGAAAACTGTCAAGTTCCCTTTCATGTTATGTAAATATAATCATTACTGTCACCTTTGTCCTCGCATGGATGAGGCTTCTTCTCTTTTGGAAAAAATTCAACTTCCAAAAGGTTATCGTAAGCTTTCCTCCAACCCATCATTGGTTGATGGACTGGTCAATCTGGTTCCATCCCCGGTCAATCAGGTGGTCAATATAGTTTCTTCCTCAATTGAACCATGAACCCAAGTAGTTGATCCAGTTCCATCATCGATCAGCCCCGCTCTTCATCAAAAGAGTGACACCAAAGTGGTCGATCTATTTTCATCCTCAGTCGATCCCAGTCTCCCGTTAGAGAGTGACACCAAAGCGGTCAATCCGTTTCCACCCGTCGACCCCATTCTTCCCTTGGAGAATGAAACTCAAGTGGTCGATCCAATTTCTCCATCGGTCGATCCCATTCCTCCATTGAGGAATGTCAAAGTGACTGATCTAGTCCCTTCATCGGTCGGTCCCACTCTTCCTTTGAAGAGTGCCAAAGTGGTCTATCTAAGTCCACCATTGGTTGATCTGATCCAATCATCAGTCGATCCTACTCTCCTTATAGAGAGTAAACCTGGTACTGCCCATGTTTTTCTCATTAATACAGACTCTACCGTACCGGGGGGCATTCCTCCTTCTCCTGTGAAACCCCCTCCAAGTAATGAGGCCATCCTTTTTTATTGGGGTGTGCTAACTAGACCTCATCTTCCCTCCCACATTCCTTTCCAGATTATAGTACAGGTTCATGGTTAGGACGTTCCTCAAACGCTAATAGATGAAGGTGCGTCCGTTAGTATTTTATCTTTTGTTGCTTGTTACACTTTGGGTTGTCCGTAGCTTGCACTGGTTACACAGAATCTGTTAGATTTTAACAGAAGAACTAGTCAACCTTTAAGGATCCTTCCTTAGTTTCCTATAACTTTGGAGGGAAAACTGTCTTTATCGATGTCATGGTAGTCTGAGACCCCTTGGATTTCACTTTACTCCTTGGGTGGGATTATGTCTATGCTATGAAAGCTCTGGTATCCACCCTTTTCTGTGTGATAGCTTTCCCTCACAATGGAAGAATTGTGATTGTTGATCAACTTTCATTCATCAGCCCTGACTAGGTTACCTCCCTAAGTGGTTCTTATATGCAAACAGTATCACCCCCGCTGCATGTCAATTATGTGGTGTTCTCTCCCATGACCTCAACTTCTGATGATTTGGATCTAGTAGTTGACATGGTGATTTCTTCGGTAGGGTTATTGGAGCTTGATCTCCTTACTCCTATCGTGAACCTTGACATGTGTCCTTTCTTGAGTGATTATCTTCCATCCAGTGAAGATATCCTGGAGGCCATGACCACATTTTATCCCTTTCCATGGCATCCTTCCATAGCGTTATCCTCTTGGAATCCATGATACGGACGAAACCACGAGCATAGTTTCTCTTCTCTGTGGCAAGATAGTTAACAAATGAAGCAGAGGCCCTGAGCATAGTTCTTTTCCTGTGTCAAGATCGTTAAACAATGAAACAATCACCTCTCTTGAACCTTCTTTTCATCCACCCTTCTCCTTTTTCTCATCTACTAGAGAAATTGGTGATGACCTCAGAGCCAGTGAATGAATCGAAGCTTGGAGGGCATGTCTCCAGCCTTTGATGATCTTTCTGGAGTTAAGCCACTAGCTTTCAAGCCGGGGGCATACCGAGCTTAGTCTTTGTTCTTTCTTGTGCTTGTAAATACATGAGAATGCATCCAGGTAGACTTTTATCTCTTTTTCGGACCTATATGGATACATGAAAAAGGAACCCCCTGGACTCTCCTTTAAGCTCTTTTCAGACTCTCTAAACATGAAAAGATTGCCGAGTGATCTTGCTTTCTTTCCCACTCGTTAAACGGTTTGAAAGCGCATCTTTCGAGTGATAATTTATCTCTTTTTCGGCCTCGCAAGACTAACATTACGAAAAAGGACAACACTGGAGTCATCTTTAATTTCTTTTCAAACTCTCTAAACATGAAAAGATTACTGAGTGACCTTGTTCTCTTCATGTTCGTTAAAGTATTTGAAGAAAACATCTGTTGAGCAATAGTTTATCTCTTTTTCAGTCTCGTCAGACTACTTTATGAAAAAGGAACTGAGAGAGTTCTCTTTTAAGTGTTTTTCCAGACTCTATAATCATGAAAAACCTTCAAGTTTTCTGTCTTTGGACTCGCTAAAACAAACATCGACAGGCTCGTACAGGACCGAACCCTTAATTCTTCCAGTTCGTTAAACAAAGGAAGAGGAACTTACCGAAGGTGAGTTATATCGAGCATGTGTTACCCTCCTCGAGCTCATTAAATTAAAAAGAGGTACTCATCTATCTAGATGGGGGAAAATTTGAAAGAAGCAAGCCAAGCAGTCTCTTGAGAACATTACCAAGTAATTCTTAGAGTCTCCCTTGAACACGACACTTTGTCTTTTGCATGCATTATAATCCATTGAACCTCTGCACTGAGCCAATCCTTTGAGTTTCTTTCACTCCTCTAGGTCACCTGACGTAAGTCACAACATCCACTGCATCATCAAGTTTTGGTCCATGTCATGTTTCTGCTGTCGTGCCTCAGTATTCAAGGGAAGTATCCGCCTCGAGAGTCAGCCATCACAAATATCTTGTCTCAATACCCATGTCAGTCCATGTTCATTTGATCTAACAATTACATCTCTATGTTTGTTTCGTGTCGTTGATGGGGGATACATTAAGGCCCTCCTTCGACGAGCCTATTCCTGTCGACCTCAACACATTATCCAGGAACTAGACTTAGAAACCAGTTAGTACTTTGGGACCTGCATGCCTCAATGGCAGGCCTCCTCACATTCGACAGTGGGTTTACATCATTGACCTCTGATCGAATGATTCCACGGATGTTTGACTTCATCCCATCCATTCAAATTCATTGGAATGTACTAGGGTACCTTGGGAATCATTGACATTAATGGTGATCTCCCTCACGCTTGTTAACGGTTTACATCATTGACCGATAATCAAGTGGTTTTTTCCATGTTTGACATTAGGACATCTATTCACATGGCTAGATTCGTACTACATCGTGATCGGTAAGAAGACCTTGGGTTGAGTGATCACTTTGATATGTACTTTTCCCAGGTTGTGAAGGATTTTCTCTTGAACAATGACACATATATTGTTACATAGATCCACCTTGTATTGGTCATGGCTATGTCTTGTCATATCGTAGATCCACTGTGTATTCTTTGTGGCTACAATCAGTTTAGGTCATGGAAGTATAGATCCACAGTGTATTTTCAGTGGCTATACATTTTTATCAATACAATTTTGGATCCGCAGTGTATTTTATGGCGTCCATATCTTGCAAGTCTTGATCACCCAAGCATAGGTATGCCTGCCTTGGGTTTGAAACATGTCATAATATTTGTTGGATGTTTGTGTGCAGCTTTTGTCAGATTCTCTGTGTCTATGCCCTTACTTGAAAGTATACAAAGCACTTCAGTTATCAGTTCCTGTCTTCTAACTTCATACTTTGGGGGGCAATCTGTTACACATAAAAAATACTCACTTTGATAGTGTCGCATTTTGCTCGCAAGGTCGCAAGTGTCGCATGTTGCTCACAAGTGTCGCAAGTGTCAAAGAAAGTATGTTGCCATGATGCCTATGTCATTCCTATAATGACATGAGAAGGACACTTGAACCACCTCAAACATTTGATTTGGAAGAGGAGAAATGAGTCAGCAGGCTTACAAACCTTTTGCCATCTGAAAGCACCTCAAAAACTGAGTTTTTGGAGGGGATCGCTCCCCTATACCTCTTCTGGGAGTGTTGATGCTTCCCCTTATACTGTCTGGGAGAATTATAAAGCTCCTTTGGCCCTTTTGAGGGAGAGTTGGTGTCTTTAGGAGTGCTTGCGCCCCCCTTAAGCCTACTGGGGAGCGTTGTAGCACTCTGATGGCCCTTTTGAGGGAGCACTACCTATTCTGGGAAGCAATTGAGTTGTTGAGATGAATGGGGGAAGCATCCTTCCATTCTTGGAAGGCAGTTGAGCTCGAATCCCTAGTCCATCCATGATCTTAGGGAAAATCCTCAACTGAAGGAGGAAAATCCTCACCTTCCCCAAGGATATCTCAAGTTTTTGAGTCTCTCCAAGGCTATATAAGCTAGCTTCCTAATGGTGAAAGGGGACTGGAAAAGGGAGAATCACACCAAACTTATGATCTTATAAGTGGTGCTAGAACAAAGATATTTTGGAAGCAAGAGACCTATGATCTCAAAGGGAGCAATCAGTGAAGCTATCATCATTCGGATCGTGGATCTTTTGAGCAAGGGGTAGACAAGGAGGACTTGACGAAACTGATGCAATTCATCTATGCCTGTAATCAATGTTTTGTCCTCATTAATATAATTTGCTTGGCATGTTTCTTTCTAATTCATGTTCAATATCACATGAATTTGTCTCTTTAGTAGATAGACCTATTTCAGACTAATATTGATAGAGTAGGAAGTGGTCGTACTTTGTTTGTCTACAGGGCTCATCGAAGAGCGAAAGATTGAAGCTCAACTCAGAGCGTGCAGGGACAAAAACCAGTAAAAGGTACTTCTTTTCTCCTTCCTTCTCACACACTAGTCCACCTAGATCTAAAAGGAAATCAGTGACCATGATAAGCACTTTCTATCTTAGATTTAAGAGTCTACCTCTTTAAGGAGATCTACCTGTCCGCAAGGAGATTTTCCTTCAACAGAAACCTCATAAGAGCATTTTTTTTGTTAGGTCTGGTAATCTTTTGGTATTTTTAGTTTCTGAGACTAGGATCATGGTAGATTTGTTAAAGGTTGAGAAATACCTCGATTTCCTCCCCCACACACTATTAGAGAACTTCAAGGTTTACAGGGGAAATCTAACTTTCTACATCAGCTTATAGTGAATTATGTCAATATCACTAAGTGTTTCATGCGTCTTTTGAAATAGGACACCCCTTTTACTGGGATGAGTGAGCTCAAGAGTCCTTCGATGCTTTGAAGAAAGCCTTGGTATCGACACTTCTGCTGAAGTATCCTGACTACAGTAGGGATTACTTGATTTATATCACTGTGTCTGAGGAGACGATTGGTATGGTTTTGGTTCAAGAGGATGATGAGATCTATGAGCACATCATCTACTATATTAGTCGAAACTTAGTTAGTCGTGAGCTTAATTATTCTCACGTTGAAAATCTAGATTTGGTTGTTGTTCACGCAGTTCAACGTTTGCGTCATTATATATTACTTTGCAAGACTACTGTGGTTTCCGATGTCAATACATTTCAATACATCCTTACCAGGCACATCATAGGGGGGAAATATAATAAATGGATTGACATTTTACAAGAATTTGATCTCGATTTTGCTTCCATGAAATCCAAGAAATAACTAGTCTTCACGGATTTAATATCCAATTTTCCACGATTATATGAGGATGTTATCCATGTTGATTCATTTGCAGATAAACACATTTTTCTTGTCTCGTTATCTAACCCCTGGTATGGAGACATTGTTCTCTATCTTCAAACTTTGAATTTCCCTCAGCATGTCTCGCGAGATGACCAACGACGTGTAAGATACCAAGCTAAGAATTATACTATTGTTGATGACACTTTATATCTCAGAGGAGTAGAAAATATATTGCGTCGTTATTTAACTCATAGAGAAGTCGAGTCTGTCCTGAACAATTTCCAATGTGGGGCGTGTGGTGGTCATCTATCTAGGCTTGCGACAACCCAAAATATTTTGTGAGCCGATTATTTCAGGCCTACTATATTTAAATATTGTATTGAAGAGGTTAAGAAGTTTTACCCCTACTAGGTGTTCACTTGGAAAATGCTCTCACATCCATCCCCTCTTCACCCAGTCATTACTATCAATCCCTTCACCAAGTGGGGGGTGGACTTCGTGGATTGCAACTCAATTTCGATTGGGGGAATAAACACATTATCATGGTCATATTATAATTTACTAAGTGGGTCGAGACCATGCCTACAATCAAATTTGATGGGAAGATTGTCGCCTTCTTCATATTCAATCAAATTATCACCTGGTTCATTATTCTGAGTGAGATTGTCACTGATCATGGCAATTTATTTTAGAACGAAATGATGGAAGAGATAGAATCTAAGATGGGGTTTATACATGGTCATTCTTATCCTTATTACCCCTAGGAAAATGGACAAGTAGAGGCCATCAATAAGGCTCTCAAGTCCATTTTGCAAAAAACTGCCAGCTAGAGTAATTTTGACTAGCACATTATGTTATATCCCACACTCTGGGCATACCAAACCTCGGTCAATTATGCCACAAAATTTTACCCTTTTCAGTTAGTACATGGCATGGAGTCAATTTTACCTATTGAATACGAAATCCCTTCTATTAAGTTGGCAGTCGCGCTCCTACCTGACACTTCATATATCGAGCGACGCCTTGTACACCTAGAGAGTCTTGACGAGAAACGTCGAGATGCCTCTACAACTATCAAGGTGAACAAAATATGTGTCAAGGTCCAGTACGATAATTCATTTGTACGTTGAGGGTGACTTAGTTCTCTTGTATGATCAATCCAAAGAACCACTGGGGGTATGCAAGTTTAAACCCATGTGGCACAGTCATTATATCGTGCGACGTGTCTTAGAAAAAGGAGCCTATGAGTTAGAATATTATGAAGGGAATATGTTGGTTGAGCCCAAGAATGGACTCTACTTGAAAATATATTACGCTTAAGCCCCAAGCTCAGGCAAAAAGCTTTGTATACTAATGTAATTTAGTGTATATAAATTTTCCCTTTCTTTTTCATCTTCATATTGCTTATCGTGTTTTCCCTTGGTTGGCAGATGTCAATGGAGTCTTTGTTCTACCTAGGATTCACAGACAGAGCCAATCATCATACACGTAACTTGGCTTCCACCGCTTGGGTGGTTTACTCACCTGAGGGTCTACTGGTGTCTCTAGGTGGTGTATTCCTAGGGCCATCCACAAATAATTTGGCCAAATATAACGTCCTTATAGAAATTTTTCACGATGCTATCTCACATGGTATTCTCTCTTTAGAGGTTCACCTAGATTCCCAGTTAGTCGTATGTCATTTGAACGGAAGCTACCGCGTACATTATCCTACTTTACTTTGACAATTCCTACGGGTACATCTTTTACAACAATAGTTTGATTTTATTACTTATTATCACATTCCTAGGAGTTTTAATCATGTATCTGATGCTTATGCTAATTTCATTTTAGATTGGCATTTGTCACATAACTAAAGCAAAGAAAACCATCTCATCAATGTACACATTGTAAATATAAGTAAATCCAAAGATCCCAGTTTTATATATATTTCAAAAAATATGGTGTTTATAATACAAAATTGAGGTTAAAACCATCAATACACATATGCAGTCGGTACTACAATATTAGGCGTCGGATGTGTGTCATTGTAACAAACTACAAAGTTTGTGAGATGCCAAAAGAGTCATACCCAAGCTTTGGGAACACCAACCACTTGTTGCTACATGCCTTCTGGAAGATCCTCTACCTGAACCATGGGAATCCTATGAGTCAAACGATACAGGTTGCCTTGAACAATTTGTAGGAATCTCTCAGTTTCTCCTCTCACTGCCTCATCTCCCCGGCTCCTCTGTCAATGTCGAGGAAACCTTCCGATTATCGCAGACCCATGTCTACGCTACACAAGTGTCTAATTTGTAATTAAGCATCATCCAAAAATATTTTTGTTTCAAAATACAAAAATACAAAAAGAAAAATTAAATATTTAAAAAAATTTACATACCTATGTCCCCATAGGCAATCCCTAGTGGGAGTGGCATGTGTGGATCCCCTCTGAAGTCGATCCCTACATAGGGATAGTCATCCAGAGCGATGACCTGTCTCTGCCACCAATAGAAGAAATCCATGTTGTAGGGTGTGGGCACCATACCTCCCCCCTTTCATCTCATTACCTCATTCCACCATGCCATGGATGGATTGTGAGGTCCTCTCAGAATAATCTCAACTCTAGGTCCCAAAATTGGAATCCAATTGAAGAAGAAAATTCATAAGATAGAGGAAAACCAAAATTTCCTCTTACTCCCCTGTTTGCACTCTGTCAACTGGCACTTCATATTTTCCTGTAGTGAGGTACACCAGTCATATACTGTGGGTCTCAAGCACTTTATTGCATAGAACATGAGTAGCCTCAATTCTTGGTGCAATGAATTCAAACCTGTGATATTGATCAACACGAGGACAATAATCTTCAGGCTGAGATTGCTTATTGCTTAGATAGGGAATTGACTCCCAACCTTAGGAG
Organism: Picea engelmannii; assembly: GCA_009831015.1. NCBI lineage: Eukaryota > Viridiplantae > Streptophyta > Pinopsida > Pinales > Pinaceae > Picea > Picea engelmannii. The sequence goes on from ML797546.1 coordinate 399,110, forward strand.
TCCCTGCTACACGGTGGGTGTCTATGTACTCCTTTATTTTCATTCTGCTCCCTGCTCCCCATGATATGAGGTTTGCAACCTCTCCTCCGCATGATAATCTATTCAAAAAGTAGATATCCTCTACTTCAATCCTCAATGGTTTCCCATCGAGGTTGAAGCTTTCACTCTCAAGGTCCCAATAACCCACAAGCATCTCAAGCAACCTCACCTGGCCCCTCATCCCTTTGAGTTCCAAAAAATTATATAATCCACATCTTTTCAAGGCCACTTGGGCCCCCAGATCTCAATCCACAGTAGCATCTACCTCCCCGTTCTCTCTTTCCCTCCATTCAAGAACCATCTTGCTAGATGAAAGTCAAAATTTGAGTTAGCAACCATAGAAATCATTAATTGTGTTCTTGTACACGAGTTGCTTCACTTAAAGTCGTGTATAGGGATGGGTATATGTGCCATGTCATTTTCATAGTCTTGTATAACCCATCGTATACATGACTCGATAATAGATAGCCCACGTACACCGAATTTCACAATTTACGCCCTAAATTACTCAAAATTTGGAACCTAATTTAAAATTTTAATACACTAGAAATGAAGAGGAAGGGAAGAAGAGTTACCTGGTCCATACGGTTTTTGATTTCGTTGCCTTTGGCTTACACAATCACCAATTGAATCTTGGAGGTATTTTGGTCCAATTTTCACTATTTGGGTAAAACATCAAAATGACATAGTGATTTTTGGTTTTTGTTACAATTTATAACAGTTTTAACCCACTTTCTATAGTTTTGAGTAATCATTTCGCCTAATGGACAAATACAAAGGTAATGGACAAATACAAAGGTGGATTGAGTTGGTTTTTGTAGTTTTTACTAGGGATTCTTGCGGATTTAAACGTTATGTTGGTCGTTCATCACCATGGGCAGGTATTTTCACTACCCAACATACATGATAGGTATCCATTCCATCATGCATTTTTGCATTATCCTATAACTGTCACTTTTTTTCCTTAGGTACGAACCCATTTGTTCGACACAGAACCTTCTATCTGCTATAAGTAGTTTTGTTATCAAGTGGTAGAGACTTACCGAACATGGGTGCCCTAATTATATCCCCAACTTCATTTGGTGCCCATGAAGAGATTTTTTCCATAGGACTGGGAGTCCCTTATAGATAATACATGACTTTATGATGAGCCTCATTTCTCACTCATAAACATGTTTCCTTATACCTAGAGGACTCCCAACCAAGTTTAATTTAATCTCTTTTCCAACTCGTCTTCAAAAAGAGAAAAGATTATTGAGTGAACTTGGCTCTTTCACACTTTGTAAATTGGATTAGAAAGGACATCTATTTGGCACAAGTTTATCCATTTTTCACACCAAGTAGACTAAATGTCATGAATAAGGACATTTTTTGGCATTAAGTTGTGATTGCATCTCATGCCCTTACTTGCAGTATTGATCCTATAGTCGGTTATCGCTTTGCGTTATAAACCGTTTGCCTCAATATTTTTGTCATCCTCAACCAAGCAGAGCCATTTTTATATCCTCCGCAATTTGACACCCTATGCCTAGGAGGGAACATTCCCCTGAGTGTCCATCTCTGGCATGAATCTCCTTGCATTGAACATAGGTATGTTCCACTGCTGGAACTAGTTTTGCTTACTTGTGACACTTGTTTCCTCCTCGATATCATATCATTCATTTGTCTATGAAAAAACGAAAACAGATGGGCATGAAGAGAGTATTATATTATATTGGCAGCATTCGTGGCACCTTTGAACATAGCACAAAGTTATTGAGTCCATTTATCATCATAATTTTGGGATTATCATGGCCTTAGGAAGCTAAGCTCATTACAAAGTCTTCTCTATCGACTAGTTATTCTTCCAATCCTATAGAGAATTTTAGTGATGCCTCCTGCATCTCATGGTTTCATCATTGGGTCTATGCTGCCAGAGTCCTCCATATGTCTCATGCTCTTGTTAAAAGGAATTCTATCAACCTCTGTCGGCCACTTCTCAGAACTCTTGACTTTGCATGTCATCCATACCCTCAGTTTGTCTCATAATCACACGATAATGTAGTCCTATCATGCACCCTAGTCCTAATTTCATCATTGGTAGGTAACCTTGAACCCAACAATGGACACTTCATCATTGGTCATTGACTGGGTGGTTTCCCTTGTGTTTGACGGAAAGACATCTATTCACACATTAGGATTCGTGCAATTTATTGGATTCCATTAGCCTTATTGGTGGTTTCCTCGCCTTTGTCATCATTTTTCATCATTGGCTTCTATTCAAAGGGTATTTTTTGTGTACCACTTGCACTTGGAGCACGCGAAAGACGCACAGGGTTGTTGGTTCGTGAACATGTTCTTCGCCCGATTTCCACCAAATCATGAAGCTCCTGCTTTGTACCTCATGTTGACTGATGATAAATGCCTTAATGCTCTCCTTTATGTGGGTCTCCTTCCATCGAATTTAGCTCATCTATTCTGGAAATGGGACCTAGAGTCTTATGAGTACCTTGAGGCTTGCATTCATTAGTGGCAAGTTCTCTCACCATCGACAATTGGGAATACATCAATGTCTCCTGATCGATGGATTCTTTAGGTGTTCGACACCGACTCCTCTATTCACACTTGTAAGAATGTACTCGGTGCCTTTATACCTACTTTCATTATTGGTAGGTTGTCTTGTGTTTGTTAACGGTATCCCTCAATGACCAGTAATCAAATGATGTCGCATTGTGTTAGACCTCAACTCCTTTATTCACATAATGTATACTTTCACCCTTAGAGGATTGTGTAGAAGACTTGAAGACACCAATATGTGGTCACAAATTTCCTGAGTTGTTCCTTCCTTTTCATTGGACCAATAACTATATGACTTCAGTGATCATGGGAGATCAGATTGTAATCCATTGTATATATATATATTCATATTGGTTTTGAGATTGGTTTTACTGGGCCTTGTTCGTGACTATGACATCCATTGCCATGTAACCACATTTGTAATTGCCTATTCATGGCCATGAACACTTGTTTGGTATATTTTCAAATGGATCTGCAGTGTAATTCTATTGGAATCCATGTATGCAAAGTCAGTACAAAATGTAATGAGAAACCAGTTCTTCTAGTTGGTTCCCCATCACTCCAATTATGGGTTGTTTATAATGAATTTCAACCATCATAGATACTCCTCTGACCTCACACATTAGGGGTCATCTGTTATAGCAATATTTTCCTCACCCTATGCAATCTTGCACAGAAGGACTTTTTCCATTTCCCTATGCAGACTTATCATCCTTGTTTGTAAAATCCAGAACTAAAAATACATATTTTTCCACCTGTGCGCATCTTGCCTGCTATACAACATGTGTATATGCCTGTGTACATCGAGATTTGTGCCAGAAAATGAAAATTAATGTCGGGTTTCCATGTCACGAAAAGAGATCTATGATCCTTGGCCTTCCATATACTAGAAACGTTCTGACTCGGACCTTGTAAGGTAGCTAGAGAGGTAGTAGGGGGGCCCAGAGGGCCCATAGTGATAATAGTGGAGGTCATTCAAGGTAAGGTGGAGTCCACCTTACCTTGAATGACCTCCACTATTATCACTATGGGCCCTCTGGGCCCCCCTACTACCTCTCTAGCTACCTTACATAACTTGAAAGAAATTCTTGAATCATTCAAAGCCCAATTGTTTCACACATTGGATGCATTTGCACATGGCCTCACAGTCCGTCTCACAGATAGCCTCACAGACGACCTCAATGATAGTTTTCGTAGTATTCAAGATTCATTGAATAACATGCAGGAAAGATTTATTATGGAGGGCCTCATGAATGAATATAATCAAGAAATATATGCTTGGTATGATTTTGAGGCCGATTGTGATGATTGGTATATGGATAGTTGTCATTTCTGGGATGACAACCACTTTCATATTTTATTTGATGACTCTACTCCA
>ML797546.1:404214-420367 GCA_009831015.1 Picea engelmannii
TATTTGGAGCGGTAGCTCAATAGGAGGATGCCCCCTCGAAGAGGCAAGTGAACAGGAGAGGATCCCTTCCATAATAGGATCCATTGTATGGTGTTGCCCTACCTCAAGGGTTTGATATAATAAAGTGGTGTTTTTCTATATTGCTTTGTGGATCTATTGTGTATTCAGTATTTGTGGTGATTATATTTGTAGATCTATTCAGGATCTTAACAGACCTTCAGTTCCATTTGAAGGCTATAAATGGGCCAATTCCAAGCTATGGAAAAGAGGAGAAAGAATTCAACTTTGAGAGCAAAGTTACTTTGGAGAAATTATTTACTTCATATTGAATTTGCATCCCTTTGTCCTTTAAGTATGAACACAATGTTTAGCCTCCAAGTTCTTCCCTTATTGATTGAGAACCTCATTGTTTCTCTTTTATGAGCTTGTCTTTGGTGGAGGATTGAAGTGGTGGAGGCCCAGCTAGAAGGAACTTAGTTTCTCAGTTCCGAACTGTGCCGACACAAAAGTTTGTAATATTTTCACTTATGTTGATCATTTATTAATAGAAATACTCCTTTCTCATCCTATTGATATCTTGCAAATATTTGAGTTATTATCCATGGGTGTATTTGTTATGTATATTAATGGATTATGCTATCTAATGTTCTAACATTTTATATTATCACCATATGATTTCTTTGGTTGGTTGTTGAGAACTAGTTGCAGGTATATAACTTTGGGTCAAAGTGCTCAATTGTGGACTTCATCGAACATATGGATGAGGTAGGCCTCTTTCTTATCTTGCTTGTATATTGGTTTATATAGCAAGTTTTTGGGATAGAGTTGATTTCTACAGCCATTTCCGTCTGTTGTGGTTTACCCTAGCCATAGAGAGATTTTCCTTGTAACAACTAGGAACTGTTAGGGCCAAGATTTATAACTTCAAACGATGTGAAAAATAATCAATTCAATATTCTATGGGATCAAATTATTCAATTCATGGAATAGTTCAGGACTCACTTGGAAATATATCAGTTCTGTCAAACAATAACTATAAAAAATTCACAGTTAGATATCAATAATCATCTATCTGAAATTGAAAATAATATTTCTCAGGAAGAAAATACTATTGAGTTTATAAATTCTCTTTCTGATCAAGAATTAAAACATTGTGGAGTGATATATTTGTTGATTAAGGTTGGTTTTCATTGATGTCAACCCTTGAAGAAAGTCTGGTAGCGAATTATGGTAGCACAAAGGTTTGGGTAATGGACCCAAGGTTGTTTCATGTATAATGGTATGAGTTTTAATATATTTGAAGGTAATACTAATCTATATGGATAGTACATTTCATTCCATTTTCGGTGGTATGTGTAACGCCACATAACTCCTCACAGTTAGAGAGTTATGGCGATGAGAAGTTGGAGAACTCAAGTTTCGGTAATGGACCCAAGTTTGTTTGATGGATAATGGTATGCATTTTGATATATTTGCAGGTAATACTATTCTATATGGATATTACATGTCATTCAATTTCTGGTGGTATGTGAAACGTCACATAACTCCTCACGGTTTGAGAGCTATGGCCTTACGAAGTTGGAGGACCCTCATATGTCATCTAGAAGCCCCAAAAGGTCAAAGTAGTCAAAGTGGATTAAGATATTTTAGAAGGTAAATATTAAAGTGAAGTGATGAGTGTACTATAATTCAAAGTGAATACAAAATAAATTATTTAAATAATAAATTTAATGGAGAAATTAGAAGTGGGTTAACCCTAAAATAAGGAAAGCGGGCAAAGTGACCTAGAAGATGCTTCTAAGGAAGCTACTTGGAGAGTATAAATAAGAGGCAAGGATCTCTAATTTTATATCCCACTTGAGAATATTGAATATCTATAGGTGAATGAGGTAACAAAAGGATATATAAGCCGAATTTCATAGGGAAGGTAAAGAAACTAAGGTCGGAATTCAAAGGAGGATAAATTCTTTTGATGATGCTTTCTAAGGTATGTTATTTACAAGTCATCTCACCATTTTCGCAATAAATCTTTTTATATAATTATTAAGATCGTGAAATTAATAGGACATTGAGGAAACATATCCAATTATCTGTCATAAAAATTTCAGCTTGTGGGTCATTGTATTTTTGGAGTTACACTCCGTGGAAAATAGGGTTTGTGGCTAGTCCTGAAACTAGTCTAAAATAGGTGTTTCGGGTAAAAACGTCATAACTTCTTCATAAAATATCCAAATTTAGTAAGACAAAATATGTTAGCTATATTACTATCTTTAGTATTTTGTGTAACATTTTCAGATCCATTCAACAAATATTCCGTGTGGGACACACTATACAAGGTCACTCTCTAGAATAAGCCAGAATTCAACAAGGTATGCCATTTTTGCTATAACTCCTTTTCTGAGAGGTTCCAAGTAGTGAAAGCTACAAGCATTGAATAAAACAAGCCAAATAACATTGTGTACTATTTTCATATCTTTATTCATTACAAGTACATAGTTATGATTATTTCAAGTTAGGGTTGTAGACTAATCCCAAACTAGTCATGTGAGACTAAAGAAAAGTTTGATGAAAATGATAGTCTCTTGTTGTGAAAGTTAAGGAAGGTTTGCAAGTATGTGATCATATACACCAGGTCTATTACAGAGTTACAAATCATATTTAGATGATGAAATTTATGAGGGATTTTGGTTAAGGTACATGTTGGGTACATGGTTGAGACAAGTAGTTGATGAGTTGGCACATACATGAGGTGTATAATTGATGATGTTGGTACATATTGATGAGTCATATTTGATGAGTAGTTTACACATGATTGGTACATACTTGGTACATGGTTGTATACTGTAATGTCCCCAAGGCCGAGCCCTATTGTAAATCATGTCTATGAAGTATAAAGCTTGCATTATGAATTGTAATTATGTTTTATAGGCTGGTGAGCCAAGTTTATATAAGTTGGTGGGCTTATGTGTTATTAGGACGGAGAGCCTAAGTGTTAAGGCCGGGAGCCTGCTTTTGTATATGTAATCATGCATAACATTAATAAAAATATAAACATCGTTGCATGCAGACCGACCATGATGAATGAGTGATGGGGGACTAAGCTTCCACAGAGTGGGTAAGGGATTGGAGGGGCTAGAAGGTTGGGAAGAGAGGATAAGTGTTGAGCCTAGGGGCTTAAGTCCTTGGGAATAATATTTTATTATTATTCCAAAACCATGTGAAATTTATGTTTTATCCTAAGTCCTCATAAGGATAGGTGACTCCAAGGGGGAGGAGCATGCTTCATGGATGACATGTGTCAACCCAAGCACATGCAATTTAACCCAGGAAATGAGAAATGTTGACGGTTCCACCTCCCATTTTGTTGGCAGCCATTTCACTTTTTTATCCTATCTCTATAAGCTGCCTACACAAGTGTTTTGGAACCCTTGATTCTCATCACAAATTTTTGAATAAAATAACACTGTCATTTTGCGCATTTGCACACCTGCCTTTTGTTCTCGTTTTCACGACTGCAAGTGTGAAAAATTTTATTTCAAAGTCACGTCAATGGCATTAAAATCATCACTGGATTATTATGGTCACTCTTTTCTATGTGTTCATTGCATTTCCAATCCAATTATAGTCACACAGTTGGCAAGACACTAAAACCTTTACTCATTTGGCATTTTTTTGTTGTTAATATGACTTCATTTTTATAAGACTATGATGATATTCTAGTGATTGTGATTAAATAATTGATTTAATGGTGGTTTGATGTACTTTGATCAAATTTCTTAGAGCATTGGTTTCATGAAAACACATTGACATTGTGGTTAGACCCTCGGTGCAATCATTTCATACAACACATACTTATTTTGATCAAACCCTTGGTGTTGATATTCAAATCATTGTTTTGATTTTAAAACCATGCAAATACTATTGCTTGTGCAAAGATTTGGGTCGGACTACCATAGTTTTCTTTTTGAATGGCATTTGATTTTAACACATTGAAATAGTGATTTAAATCACCATATGTGTCGTCGATTGTATAGTTGGATATGACTATTTTTCATGGGTTGATTTCATTCCACCACCCTCGCACACTTTGGCATTAATGCTTGCCCTCTATCCCGGGTTACCTCTGTTGGTTTCGGGGAAGTCTGTGAGATATTCGATTATGTGTTTACGCTGTCCAAACCCTTGCCCATTTATCCGGCTCACTGTGTGCCCTTACCTATGGCACCTGTGGTGCGCATAGAGCCTAATGGAGGCCAAACACTCTTGTTATTCGACAATGCCCATGAGGATTTAGAAAATAGTGGTTGGTTGGTGTTTATCCAGAGATTTGAGGGTTTTAACCTTTCGGTAGCCCAACAGTTCACCCTCACCTTCGATGGCTACAGGGATAAGGTTGGAGACATACAGATCAAGCTAAATGAGGAATTCCTTAGTTCGGCTACAGGCTTACCAATTACAGGGAAAAGGTGGTTTAAGAACTCCAAAGTAGACGAGGTTCTGTGGCCGCTCCTATTCACATCAAGGAAGATTGTGAGTTGTGATAGAGGTATGCCTATCGCTGCCCTCAAACCCAGGTGGCATGATATTTTGGCAATTGTTAATTAGTTTGTGACCTGCGAAGGTCGTTATGGCTTGGTATTTATGTATCATCTTCGGTTGTTGATGAATTTTATAGACTACCCTCTGAATATGCCACATTATCTCTTACGTAGTCTTTACAAGATGTCCAAACGATTTAAGCGTGAGAAGGCTGATAGCAGCCTTTTCCATCACTACTTGATCAAACTCATTATCATCCACCATTTGAGCCTTAGTGGTGATAGTTGGCAAGCCTTCCTATCAAGGAATGGCTTTTCCACTCCCGAGTCTATTCAAATTGATAAAGTTGTGGTCACTGAAACCCTGGTTATGCCTACCGTGCAACCTCCTACCCTTCTACCCCCTGTTAAACCCTCGAATTGCCCCGACCTTGACCTACCCGATACCATGGCCGACCTATGTGCCAAAGACAAGACTAATACTGCTAAGAAGACTGTGAGGAAGAAAGGTAAGGGTGATACTGGTGTCAACAGTAAGGGAAAGAAAAATGCAAGATGGATATCCAAATGCTCTAGGAACAAGCCTAAGAAAAACATTAACTAAAAGCCAATAGTCTTGAGCGAGGATTCATACTATGATATTGAACATTTCCTAGCCGAGGAATACCCCTATTCTCATGGCCTATTCTCTATGGAACCCTATGACTATTTTTTCAATTTACCTCTGTGCCTCAAGAACGATCCTAAATTCATGGGAATTAGGCTTCACAGTGACACCCCTGGTAACTTGAAAGAACCCTTGCCTGTGATGCCAAATCAATCACCTTGCACACAATGCAATGCTTGGCTTGAACGTTATTACACCGACATTCCCCTGTTGCAATCTAATATTAAATCTTTGGAGGAACGAGTGACGGTGCTGTCAAAGGAGAACAACAGGCTACAAGCCAATGAGAAGAAACAAAAAACCATCGGTTCAATTGTCTTCAGAAATGTGGAGGCAACAACGACCTTTGTCAATTCAAAGTTGTCCTGATCAAATCATTTTCCTACTGCTCAAGTATGTATTTCAATATCGATTTTGTTTAATGAGTGGGTTTGAATTAGTATAACTGATTGAGTTTTCTTTCAATTAGTTTTGTTCGTTTTAATAGATTCAAAATGATTATGTCATTTTCAAAAATATTCTCGTTATGAATCATATACAAAAGATTTGTTTGCTAAACTCGGACACAGCTATGATTTGGTTAAAGCGATTTTATTGTTCCCAGATTAGTATAAATGATTGATTTGTTTTCGATTCTATTTGGTTTGCTTTTGAAACAATTATGTACATTTGAATTAGGGTAGTCAATTGGGTTTGCTTTCATTTAGTTCTATCCGAATAGATTCAATAAACGATTCTGTTTCATTTTGAATGAATATTTTCGTTTTGGATTATGATTGCATTCGACCTGTACAAAATATTTTTTGCTAAAATCGTGTAGCTATGTTTTGATTGATACGATTTTGCATTAGCATAACGATTGTGTCGGCCCTGAGTTAGTTTGATTCATTTCTGTTTGGTTTGATTTGCAAACAATGTTGTGTGCCTTCAATTAGCATAATTATTTGTATGAGTTGGATTAGTATCAAAGACAGATTTGATACGGTTCTGTTAGTTTGGATTTAAAAAACGATTCTATTGAGTGTTGGATTGACATATTATGTCTATATTGAATTCTTACCAGAGATTTGTTTGATATTCATTTAGGGTCTGTTTCGATTGAAATAGATTCAAACACGATTCCGTTTGCTCTCAATTAGCATAGAAGTTTTGGTTTAAATAATTCGCTTTGTTTTCAATTAGCAATTAAAGATTTTTTTAATAGTTCGAATATATTTCTTTTAGTTTTCAATTGATTTAAAACGGTTCTGTTTTCAAATTAGACCAGCTACAAAATCGCAAGATTCTGTAGCTAGTCTTAAAATTTACATTTTTTGTTAATTTTACCAATAAAACATTATCTAAACTTGTCTATTCTTGTCTACCTACAGGTACCTACGAATTTCATTGACAAATTGGACATGATGTGGCAGTTTAGATATAGTTTTGTTTTAAGTTGTTAGTCATAGGCAGAAATAGAGAAGACTTGGGATATTGTTCCCAGATTTTTTGTAAACTGTTTTCATAATTCCCACAGGGATGTTTTACCCTGTGGTCTTTAAATACTTGTTAGTTTTTGTAAAGAACCCATCATCATGGTTGGGAGAACAAGACTATGGATTTATGATACAGACTTGAATGGAAGTCGATCTTTTGTAACAGCTTTAGCTTTCAATCTATCATACTTTTGTTCAGGTTTTGTGCATTCTAATTTGTGATTGAGTCATTGACTACTTTAGATATCAAGACTTATTGCAGGTTAATGCGTTTTGATTTAAATTATGTCCATGTCTTATGTATCTCAGTTTTAGCACAACAATTACTCCGTTTCAATTTAGTGAATAAAGGTTTATCTGCTTCATTAAATGAATCATTTTGTACAGATCTTCACACAAGGATTTATCTCATTGTGATGATTTGTAAATCATAAGATTGTTGTCAGTTTTATGTCTTGTTTGTTCTGTCATTTATATTCAAAGAGCATTGTTGCTTCTTGTTTACGAGAAGTTTGTGGAGAATCTGGTGCAGGTTTCCTCCCATAGAATAGCTGAATCAGATACTTTGCACGGGACAAAATTGGAAAGCGTTATTATAGGTTAGTTTATTAGTGTTATTTAAGTAGTTTATATAGATATATATAATTCAGTTTTATAGTACAGATTATTATTTTAATTGTTCAGCTTATATAGTTTTCATTTTATTTTCTTTCTCATAAAATTATAAAAATCAAAAAACAATAGTCTTGCTATCATGGGACATCTTACAAATGTTTTTTTTCAGGTTTTCATTTAAAAACTGTAAATCTGTAAATATTGTACATTTGTGACTAAGATCTAATTCTGTTGATAATTGAACATTTAATTTCATAGAGTTATTGTTGTATAATATTAGACAATAAGCTGTATATATTTTATTTGAGATTTATTTATTAGTTTTCTTTAATTGTTGTTTTCATTTAGATTAGTTCCTTTAGTTAGTTTTCTTTCGTTTTCCTAGGACTTAGATCAGCCAACGGAGCCGTTAAACCCGTCGGGGTGGATCATCCCAAATGGATTGGGTTATTTAGACAACCCCGGACCGTATCCACTCCTCCAGTTGGTGAGCGTTCAATTTCGCCCATATACACATTCTCCATCCTCTGTCTGAACTCGCGGGTGTCTAGGATCGACCTCTGTTTCAGTGCTTGTCCTAGGGAACCCTTACCTAAACCGTTAAGTCTCTGCGTGGGATCTTTGTACACCCTCACACATCCCTGAAACCTAAGCCATGAGTCTGTCCTATATTCTTGGTTGAGGAAAAACCGAATGTCCCGTAATTGTTGAGCCTTGTTATGCTGTAGCATCTGTCTGTCACCAGCTTTGGGAAGCCCATGTCTGTGTTTCCAGTGGACTATTGTGGTCGCACAGTGCTTGATTACGTGTGTCTTGTGGACCATTGTATGTTCGTGTGGAGCCTCGTGGTTTCTCAACTATGTTGAAAATCGAGTTGAAGGAAACAGGTTGTCTGGCATGTGTGTAACACTCTTTCCAGGTGAAGGAGTCTGTTGGGAAGTGGTATTCTTCCAGAGAGAGTCCAACACTAGCTATGGAACTCTAAGACTTCCTTATCTGGCCTGTTGCTGAGACCCAGAGAGGGAGGTGAAGCACTGATGGACTATTCTTGTGAAGGTGTATACTCTTGGGCGAAACAGGCAAGTGGGGAATGGGAGTCTGTGAGTAGTAGGCGTAAGAAGGCATGTTGGGAAGAATCCTTTTGGTTTTTCTGTGTAGGTTTCCATGTAACCTTAGCCTAGACTAGGATTCCTTGCCTTGGGTGGAGCTTAGTCCCATCTCGGGGGTAACCCACTACTGAGCATGATGAGTAGCGTGGTCTAAGGCTAGGAGGTTCATGGAATGCCTGCACGTGGTTGGTGGAATTACCACGGTTTCAAATATGAGTATCAGATTATGCTTAATATTATGTTTTGCATGCCTGTGATGCTTATATGTATCATGTATTATGTTGTGCATATGAATTATTGTTAATGACAAGGATTATTTATGTTAGCGGTAATATTGTACTTACTCTGAGTTAAATGTGTTTAATATGACTTAAATGCATGTTATTAATTAAGTATGAGAATGATGTTGTTCCACACAGTAGTGTTTGCCCGTCTAGTGGGATGACGGTCTGGGGAGCGTTACAATATGGTATCAGAGCCTAGTTTCAACACTGAGCCTGGATGGGATGGATAAGCAGTCTTTGGATCGAGGTTTTGAGAAGAAATTGTGTTTGGAGGAATAATTTCAAACCTCAGAATATTTATGAGTGTCAACGGACTACTTGATCGTGTTACAAAGCTCAAGAGGGATAACACCTTTGAAGTGTTCAAAGGGAGATGGAGATCAAAATCATCACATAGAAATTAAGTTCAGGAGGGAGAACACTCAGTCATTGGGAAGAAGTCATTGAGGAGTGAATCAGGTGGTCAGAATTCTCCGTGGAGAGCTCACGAAATTGTGAGGACTGTAGGATCCAGTGGAGCTGTAAGGTGGTTAGGATTTGGATGAACTCACCACCATAATATCAAGAATCAACATGAACTGTTGATCATGGTCAATATGAGCCATTGATCTCGTTTCAACCCACGTCATTGGATCATTTCATGAATTCGGGGTTCGTGAGTTTGGAGGGTAGACCAAATTCTTGGTTTCACGAAGTTCCAAGTTGCGAGGAGAAAGGAAGGAGATCCAGACCATTGGATCCAAGTCATAGGAGAACTGTTGGATCGGAACCTTTGTGGGGTATCGTGTATTGGGGGTTCAGGGGTTGAAAAAATTTCTTTTCGACTGTGAAGTCGTGAAGTGTCGAACGTCGAAGGATCGTATGAAAACGTAGCACGTTCGTTATGTGGGGGTCGCATGGTTGATAGGTGGACCTTATTAAGGACACCATGTGTCACTACCTTGGTGGGTGACAGCTGTGCTGTGGGCCCGAAGGGTAAGGAAATCAAATTTTTGGAAGTTGGGGGTTGGAGAGGGAAGTGAGTATGAGAGCCTCAAGGACCTAAAATCGAAGTCCCGAAGTCCCGCAATCTTCGAACATGGAAGAACCACAACATATTTTAACCATTGGATGTTGGGTAAACATAGACTTTCGATCCACCCGATTTATGCGAATTCGATAAATCGAAACTCTGGGAGACAATTGTGTGTGCCTTAAGCTCTTCGAAGGTTGAAGGCCCAAGTAGCACCTAGTATTCTAGCACTTGGTCATGACCCTTGGTCACATGGGTAGGGACTAAGAAAGAGGGATCTATTACCCAAAAGTATAGAGCCGAGCAGAGCTCAGAAAATTCATGAAATTGAAACATTTTCTTAAATTAGATTGTTTATGAATGATGAAGGAATTGTCAAGAAATGAAGGCCTAACAAATTCTAGTCATCTGCACATTGTATTGCAGAAGGTTGACGAGTGCCAAAACTAATTTGAATTGCCACAAAGTGAAAAGAAATGGAAGAGACACATAATGATTCCATTTCAGAAAATGAAGCTCAGAAGAGATAGCGTAGAACTTTTGTATGTAGAGTGTGCATATCAAGCGCAAGGAATGCTTATAGAGGGAACTTGTTTTAAGTTTGAAAGACTCCAGGAGATGAGCATAAAGGGTGCCAGGAGGGCACCATAAAGTCTTTTGGAAAACGCAGAAGGGTCGAGTCCCTTTGAGACTGAGTAAGTTAAAAGCTTAGGGAGAAACAATGCAAGTTCGCACGTAGAATGCAAGTGTGCGGAAAGGTGAAGTTAAAATTTCATTAACCGAAGCTCGAGAGGGAAAACACCGTCAAAGCCTTCGAAATATTCGAAATCCTTCAAGTTAGGGAGGAATTCAAGTCTAGAAGAATTGACACCAAGATATTTGGCAAGAGGTCACTGAGAACCTGAATGAACAGTAGGAATCCTTGGAGGGAGAAGCGTCGATAGTCGTGCATTGTTAGATCAAAATAAATTGTGAGGAGGATAATGCTAAGAGTCATTCAACACTCAAAAACTTAGGAGAGGTAGAAAACCTTCGATCTTAAGGAAGATTGAACCATTGATTATTTTCATCAGGAAGTCGAAAATCGAGAGTTGGGAGAACAAAGGAAGTTGCTCTCGAAAATCTTGAAACGTGAACATCTGATTCACGAGGAGATATATAGACCAATGAATCATGGCGAGTGTGAGTCGTTGATTTGATGCACTTGAATTTCATGAATTCAAAAGTTGTAAAGGGGAAGAGAACTGGTTTCTGATTTCATGAACTGCGAAGTCCCGATTCATGAGAAAGGATCCACACAATTGGATTGCGAGGAGCTGTGAGTCATTGGATCTGACTCACATTGATTTTGGAAAACTAGAGATCGAAAGAAAAGAGGGGAACTGCTTTTCAAAACCCTGAAAGGTGAATTGTCAATTCGCGAGGAATTGATTTGGACCGTTGAACCCAAAAAGTTGTGGACCATTGATCTGAGGCAAACAGGGTTCGGGAGTTCGGATGTCGGGAGAAAGGAGGAAAGATAATCCTCGAAGTTCACGAAGGGTAAAGTCCCATAGCACTCGGAAGTTGGGCCCCATGTCATAGCTAGAGGTCACGCCGGTGGAAGTTAAGAGAAGAGCTAGCATGCACTAGACTCTTATTTTGGATTTTGGGGATAGAGAGAGTCGAGGGTGACTCATATCAAAACACCCGGTATGCGAAATCCCAAAACACCTTGTGGATAGGCACGTGGCCATAGCCGGTGGTCATGGAGAGGAAGCTTGCACCCACCGCTAGTTGGAATGGGTAAGGTTTCATGCAAGGCCTATGGATTGTTTTCATGGAGGTTCTAGTAGGGACCCAAAGAGCTACTCCAACTCCGAGAGTTGAAGATCCATTGACCAGGAGGTCAGCAGACCCCGCTAAGGTGGGGGCACTATGTCGAAAGTGCTCAGGGTAGGAATAATCATGCATAGTGATTACAGTGGAGAGCACAAGAAGATTCAGGAATTCGGGAAAAAATGTAGACTTCTGGAATCAATAAGGAAAATTTTTATAGGGAGAAAGAAATTGCTGCAATTTCTGTGGCAGCAAGTATGTTATGGCTTGATTGGGTCAGCTAAAGGAAAGAATGCTTGCATGTTTGCAAGTGTTGTTGGTGATGTTGTTGCATAAGGAAGGAAGCAACATAGAGCTGAAGTGTTGGTTATAAGTTTGATAAAAGAAGAATGAAAGCTTCTACTGCTATCAGAATTTCAGGTAGTATAAAATTTATTAATGGTAGTCATGCAAGTATGAGTTTTATTACTCTTTTTGCATAATTGTTGAAAGGAAATTTAAGTAAGAATTTTCTCATCCAGAGTCATTTTATAAAATCACATGATTATATTACTGAATGCATACCATCGGATGTGGTAAAGGCTGGAGGCATGTATTAATTCAAATATTTTTAGCTTCTGAATTCACACACTGACATAGTAGAATGTCATGTTAATTTGGTTATGGGGTGATAACCAAAGAATTAATGATAAAAAATGGTTATAGGAATAAATGTCAGTAAGCTAGTCATGTATGAGACCAGGACTTGGTTGGATGTGGCAAGGTATGGATATGGGAAGGTTATGAGCCACACAGGTACTAAAAGCTTCCTACTTTTAAATAAAACTTGGGCTACAACATTTTTTCTAACACTAATGATCACCACAGAATTATATTCTTGGTGTAGTGTTCGGGTCGAAAAGGAAGGCATCTAATTAATTGGGAAGACAATAGGAAGTGTGTGGAGAATGTGTCAACACATTGGCTATAATTCCAACTTATGGATGGTAAGATACATGACTGAGATAAAGAGTATTATGTAATTCAATGCAGGGTGCACTGAATAAGAATGCATTGAGAATTGCACTCATGCATAGTAAGTGATAGAATTGTATACTAAATTCAATGGTTGAATATGTTTTGTAAGTACATGCATATATATTATTGCATGGAAATAATTATACTAATGGCTGAAATGTTTCTAACCCATGAAGTTGAGAACATTTCAGGAACTGTTAAGCATTGCAACAAGAAATTTACAAGCCAGGTAGTCACAGGAATAGAGACTACATAAACTTTTATGTTCAGAAAATTGAAATAATAAACCTACTATTGTTAATTATAAACATGCATATGCATAGAATGACGAGTCATTCTATTTGGTCAAGTTGTTTGGTAATTGTGATTGAATTTCTAGGTGTAGGAAATTCTAAGATCATTGCGTAGGATGTTGTACATGTTGAATTATGATGTACAAAAAATATTGACAATTTGTTGGCAGTGTGCAAGATGAAGTCTTGTGGGAAAATTGTATGTAGTTTGGTGCCCGTGGAAAATCACAAGGATGGCTGCATTCATAATATGGCAACAACCAAGATGAATCATGAAATAGAATGTCATGTTTTGGGGATAAAAGTTGAATTTCCTTTCGAACTAATTGGAGTTCCTAAATGAATTCTTTTATGTTCTCTCATGATAACTGCATGTCGTTTATGCAGATGAGATGATGTTGATAAAATTTAAAATGTTGACTACAAAGAGTATCTTGGAAAGATGTTGCTTGGAAACCTTTGAGGGCAGTTGGAAATCCTCGAGCCACAGTTCTCTAAGACTTCGGGTCCGGCCTGTTGTTGAAGCCCAAGGAAAGGGAGGTGTAGCACTGATGGACTGTGCTTGTGAAGGTGTATACTTTTGGGTGGGACAGGCATGTGGGGAATGAGAGACCATTGGTTGGAGTGCTACTGAGGTTTGAATGGTTGGAGTGTTGTTGAGGTTTGGTACCTTTTCCTAGACCATGTGGATAAGAATTGTGGACGGTGGATATCTTGGGAAGCCATTGCCCCGATGGATTCATAGCCCTGCTCAGGGGTGGAAGGTCTTCTCAATCAAAAGATAAGTACAATTCTCTATTTATTGTATGTTGGGTATGTTGTATACAGGTTATATTGATATTAAAATTGTCTGTATATGCATATATATACATTGCATATATGATTTCATTACCGCATCCATGACTGTACATAATGTGTTTCATATTTCATTGCTTAATAAATATATACCAGATGTTAATCATGTTATCGATTGGAATGTGATTCAGGTGGAACAAGAAGGTGTCCTGCAAGTGCATCCTGTGCGCATATTGGACAGGAAAAACAAACAGCTCTGAAATCGAGCTATAGGGCTTGTAAAGATCTAGTGGACCTGGTACGGTCCTGAGGACGCGACATGGGAGCATGAAGATGTTATGTGGGTAGAGTACCCACATCTTTTTGAAATTTTTGAAAAGCTTGCAGATGCAGTGTAAAGTTGCACTGAGGACAGTGCAGGAGGGGATTGTAATGTCCCCAAGGCCGATCCTTGTTGTAAATCATGTCTATGAAGTATAAAGATTGCACTATGAATTGCAATTATGTTTTATAGGCTGGTGAGCCAAGTTTATATAAGTTGGTGGGCTTATGTGTTATTAGGCCGGAGAGCCTAAGTGTTAAGGCCAGGAGCCTGCTTTTGTATATGTAATCATGCAAAACATTAATACAAATATAAACACCGTTGCATGCGGACCGACTATGATGAATGAGTGATGGGGGACTAAGCTTCCACAGAGTGGTAAGGGATTGGGGGCACTGGAAGGTTGGGAAGAGAGGCTAAGTGTTGAGCCTAGGGGCTTAAGTCCTTGGGAATAATATTTTATTATTATTCCAAAACCATGTGAAATTTATGTTTTATCCTAAGTCCTTGGAAGGACAGGTGACTCCAAGGGGGAGGAGCGTGCTTCATGGATGACATGTGTCAGCCCAAGCACATGCAATTTAACCCAGTAAATGAGCAATGTTGAGGGTTCGACCTCCCATTCTCCATCCTCTATTTGAACTCGTGTGTGTCCAGGATCGACCTCTGTTTAGGTGTTTGTTCTAGGGAACCCTTACTTGAACCATTAAGTCTCTACATGGGATCTCTGTACACCCTCATGCATCCTTAAAACTTGAGCCGTGAGTCTATCCTGTATTGTTGGTTGGGGAAAAATCGAATGTCCCGTAATTGTTGAGCCTTGTTATGCTGTAGCATCTGTCTGTCACCAATTTTGGGAAGCCTGTGTCTGTGTTTCTAGTGGGCTATTTTGGTCGCACAGTGCTTGACTGTGTGTGTCTTGTGGACCATTGTATGTTCGTGTGGATCCTCGTGGTTGCCCGACTATGTTGGAAATCAAGTTGAAGGAAACATGTTGTCTAGCCTATGTGTAACACTCTTTCCAGGTGAAGGAGTCTGCTAGGAAATGGCATTCTTCCAGAGAGATTCCAGCACCAGCTATGAAGCTCTAAGACTTCCTGATCCGGCCTGTTGATGAGACCCAGAGAGGGAGGTGAAGCACTGATGGACTGTGCTTGTGAAGGTGTATACTCCCGGGTGGAACAGGCATGTCGGGAATGAGATTCCATGAGTAGTGGGCGTAAGAAGGCATCCTGGGAAGAATCCTTTCGGTTATTCTGTGCAGTTTTCCCTATAACCTCAACCTAGACTAGGATTCCTTTCCTTGGGTGGAGCTTAGTCCCAACTCAGGGGTGACCCACTACTGAGCATGATGAGTAGCGTGGTCTAAGGCTAGGAGGTTCATGGAAGGCCTGCACGTGGTTAGTGGAATTACCACGGTTTCAAAGATAAGTATCAACTTATGATTAATATTATGTTTTGCATGCCTGTGATTCTTATATGTATCATGTATTCTGTTGTGCATATGAATTATTGTTAATGACATGGATTATTTATGTTAGTAGTAATATTTTGCTTACTCTGAGTTAAATGTGTTTAATATAACTTAAATGCATGTTATTAATTAAGTATAAGAATGATGTTGTTCCGCACAGTAGCATTTGCCCGGCTAGTGGGATGACAGCCAGTGGAGTGTTACATATGCACTTGTTTATGGTACAGGTTGATTACAAGTTGTTTGGTACAGGTTGGTGCATGGTTGATGCACTTTTTTATGGTACAGGTTGATTACATGTTGAGGTAAAAGTTGATGCATGGTTGATGCATGGTTCAGGTTTATTGGTACAAGTTTACAGTGGTATATCTCACAGTGATAGTGTGACAGTGGTTCCATCATTCTACTTATACTTTGTTGGAAAGTGTTATGCTTGTCATTGATGGCAAGTACAACAGTGAAGATGACAGGAAAACAGAAGACAAAGGAAATCAAGCTCAGGAGGAATAGCAGTCTTATATGCGCACGAAGCATAGGAAAGAGACCGAGAACCGTCGGATCTCACTCGAAAATCCCGACAGCTGTTGGATTGGGAGAAGCTGCGTAGATATTAAACACAGGAGTTAAGCGCAGAGAAGAAGTGATCTAAGCCGTCAGATTAGAAGCAAACCCCGACAACTGTCAAATATGCAGAAGCTGCGAGGGAGATAAGCCATCGGAGAATCGGGGATCGC
>ML797546.1:420467-430509 GCA_009831015.1 Picea engelmannii
GACTGATGCTGAATATGCCATTGTTTATTCCCCTGCATTATTGTGATCATCATTTAGTGACTCGGCAAAGAGTTTAAAAGAAGCATAATTGTTTAAGCACGGTAACAACTGATTCACCCCCCCCTCTCAGTTGACTAACATACTTTAGGGTAGTTGGACGTGTCAAGGACAGGTGGTTGCAGCCACCTTCTAGTTGTAGATGGAGAATATAGGGGGTTGTAGCATCCTTTTGTTTGTAGCTATAGAATAGGAAATTTGGATCTTCCATCAGGTTGTAGCCTGAGAAACAAGGGGGTTGGAGCCTCCTTCCAGTTGCAGCTGGAAAAAAAAGGAAGTTGGTGCTTCCAATGAATGTAATTCTTCAAGAAATATAAGAAAAAGCATTCTATGGTTTTCCCCCGCTTTGGGTTTCCACATAAAACACTGATGTACTATGTATGTCTATGATTTTTAATTTGTTCATTGCTTATTTACTCTACAGTTATTGGATGATAATGATAAATTGATATAACACTTGTATTATATGGTTAAAAAGGATTAAATTTCTCTATTTCTTATTCACCCCCCCTCTTAGTAATCCAACAATTGGTATCAAAGTCAGTTCCATCAAAAATCAGTTTAACCACTGAAAGGTAGATCATGGAGAGAAACAACTTGTATAAAAATGGAATACCATAGTTCAATGGACAAAAGTATGCATTTTGGAGCATAAGGATGAAAACATATATACATTCACAGGGATTTGAAATTTGGCAATCAATTGTAGATGGATACACAACACC
Organism: Picea engelmannii; assembly: GCA_009831015.1. Lineage (NCBI taxonomy): Eukaryota > Viridiplantae > Streptophyta > Pinopsida > Pinales > Pinaceae > Picea > Picea engelmannii. The sequence goes on from ML797546.1 coordinate 421,250, forward strand.
AGAAGTTCTACCAACAAATGATAAAGCAGTGAAACTCGGTTAGAATAATTCCAAATCCAAAAATGCACTTTTGAATAGTCTTAGTGAAACGGTATTCACCAAAGTTGCACATTGTAAATCCGCTAAATATATTTGGGACAAACTTCAAAATATTTAAGAAGGAGATTCAAAAGTCAAAGCAACAAATATTCAAACTTATAGAGGTCAGTTCGAACAACTTAAGATGAAGGAAGATGATAATATTGCAGCTTAGTTTTTACGCGTTGATGAAATAGTAAATGAAATCATAGGATTGGAAGAAGAAATCAAAGAATATGTAATTGTTCAAAAAGTACTAATATCTCTTCCTATGAGATTTGGTCCTAAGATATCAACACTAGAAGAAAGATAAGATCTAAACTCAATAAGCATGGACGAAATACATGGAATCTTCATAGCATATGAAATGAGAACTGAACAGGAAAATCTAGATATAAAAGAAGCAACCTTTAAAGCATCCAAAAAGTCAAAAAAAAGGGAAGGCAAAAAGAAGAACATAGAAGCACCAATGACGTCTCAGAAGATGATGAATAAGTGGCCAACTTTGTCAAAAGATTGAACAAGGGAACCGACGATAGGTATAGAGGTAAGCTTCCTTTAATTTGTTTTAATTGTGATGGTATTGGTCATTTTTCTAAAAAATGTCCTTATAAGAAAAAGATAAATGATGAAGGTTACTCAAAAATAAAACAAACATATAAAGGCAAAAGAACCACAAAGAAAGTTTTCAAGAAAAGCTTATGCACCAAAGAAGACATCTCATCATCACATGAAGATGAATTCAGTGACAGTGAGATAGAAAGAGTTATATTCATGGCAGTAGAAGACTCTGATAAAGAAGACTCCGAAGAAGAATATGAAGAAGTCGAAAAAGAATATGAAGAAGTCAAAGAAGAAATTGAAGAGGCAGAAGTTGATTATCGAGAGGAATTAATGTGTGCCATAGAAGTTATCAAAAGAGAAAAGAAGAAAAACAAGAAACTACAAGAAGAACCTCTAGACAATAAATAAGACACTCAAGAACTAGAACAAATGATCACAAATTTGAAGGTTCAAATAGAATAAGATAAAATAACTGAAGAATCACTCAAAGAACAACTAGAAGAAAAAGACATCATTGGAAATTTGGAAGAAGAGATTGTCACATTAAGAAAGGATCTTCAAAAGAAAAATCTGTAGAACAACTCAAAAGTTTTGGATGACATTATCAGCAGTCAAAAATCTCATCATGACAAGTTCAGACATGGATACAATCAGACAAAAAAAGAATCAAGCTCCAAAACAACAGAGCAAGCAACATATCCAAAAAGATTTGCAGAAAAAATAAAGGGGGATAAGAAGATATACAAGGAATATTACATGGACTATTGGCCCTTGACCAAGTTTTGGAGAACCTTGGTCATGTTTGACCATTTTTGGGACTTCGATAGGTTGGTCGAAGGCGGAGTGCAAGATAAAGCGGAGATCGTGGGATCAACCCTCGGTTTAGGGATTTTTGGGTTTAGGGTTTTATGTAATAGGTATGGGATGTTGGCACATGGGTTTACCCATGTTTAGGTCCCATTTTCAATGTATAAATAGATATCTAGACGATGTAAGAAAGTAGTAGTAGTGAATGTTTGTGGCTTCGTGTGGAGCTAGAGGCTTTGTGCATTATATGTGTTAAGACTTGCAGAGCTAAGTGCAAGTGATTGTAAGAAGCTGGTGTGAAGACTGTGTAAGAAGGCTTTGTGTTGTGACCTAACTCAAGGAAGGAGGATCCAGTGAGGTGCGTACAGATCTCCTTTCCTATGTGGAGTGGGCCTTGTGGCTCTGTGCATTGAACGAAGATAATAAATAGAATAAGAGTTGGTGGACATAGCCCCATGCTGGGGGTGAACCACATATATCCTATGTTGTGGTTTCTTTGTGCATTATGGTTGTTATGTGAGTTATGATTAGTGTAGAAATATATGTTAGATGCATCTGATATAGTATCTTAGTGCTTAGAGATGTGAATGAATTCTAGATCTAATATATTTCTATCTGCTAAGTGCTTGGATGTGTTAGATCTTGTTGAATATTGTGTTGTTCTATAATTAGGGTTTTCTTCTGCGAAGTGGATAAGAGTTAAATATTAATGAATGTTAATTGTTAAGTGTTATGTTGAGTACTATGATCAAAGATCTATGTCCCAGCAAGGTTGTATACATTTAATTTCTGCAACCACCCCTGCCTCTACCTCAAGTGAGACTTCATCTTCTTCGCAGGTGTTGTCGAAAGGGCTGGTATTTAGGGTTTTTTTGGTGCGTTGTTGAAGTGTTGAACCCTGGGTCTGCTCCTATGCCAACAGGGACGCTCCTCCACCAAGAAGATTCAAATTGAAGAATCAACAACCGACGGATAGGCCTCAGGAAGAAGAATAATTCATAAGAGTACCTCCTTTCAGAAGATCTTCAAATCCCAGGTATCAAACTATATTTTTTGGTTTATGTTATGCATGTAATAATTTTGGACATAAAGCTGTGAATTGTAGAGATAACAACAGGAACAAAAACAACTTTGAAATTCATACACAAAGGGGTTATCCAAGAAGGCCTTGTGAAACACAGACAAGAAGTTACAATAGGTTTGAATATTTGAACACTAAAGTGGAATGTTACAAATGTAACAATTTTGGACACATGCCCAAAGATTGCAGAATGACGGTCCCAAAGATTGCAGAATGATGGTCCCTCCTAGATAACCACAGCAGAATAACAATAGTCACAGACAGGAACCTTAGAAAAGGACATGGATAAGAAATCAAGATCAATATAGAAATCAAGAATGCACACTCGCTCTACAAGCTAAGTAGAAGATACGTGGTTTGTATGTTGACAGTGGGTGTTCAAAACACATAATAGGTGATAGAGACAGGTTTCTTACATTACAAAAGGAAAGAGATGGATCGGTCTCCTTCAGAAAATATTATTCATCTAAAATCATTGGAAAAGGCACAGTCGGAATTGGGAACAAGAATACAAAGGAAGAAAATGTTCTACTAGTAGAATATATGAACCATAATCTTCTAAGTGTGAGTCAAATGTGTGACCAAGTTCATAACGTTACTTTTGATTCACAAAAGTGTGAGATAAGAAAAGAAGGTTCATGAAAATTGATTGCTATAGCTGCGAGAACTTCAAGCAACATATATGTGTTAAGTGAAATTGGAAATGAAAAGTGTTGTCTAGGAAAGGAATATGAAAGTTGGCTATGGCACAGAAGAATGGGTCACATACATTTTGATAACCTTGTCAAAGTCATCAAAATAGAAGCAGTCATAGAAATGCCTCAGATCACGAAACTAACCAACACTTTATGCAAGCATTGTCAACAAGGAAAGAAAACAAAGACCAGGTTCAAATCAAAGGAATATTCAATGATAAGACCACTAGAAATTATGCATACTGATCTAGTTGTACCAAATCCAACAAAGGGATTAAAAGGTGAGAAATATTGTATGTTATTAGTTGATGATTATACAAGAATGACCGCAGTTTGACTTCTCAAGAATAAGTCAGAAGATTTTGAAAACTTCAAGATCTACAAGAAAGTGGTTGAAAATGAAATGGATTCAAAAATAAAATGCTTGAGATCTGATAATGGAGGAGAGTTCACTTCAAAGGAATTTATGGACTACTGCAACAATCATGTAATAAAAAGGAAATTCTCTGTTGCTAGGACACCTCAACAAAATGGAGTTGTTCAAAGAAAGAACAGGACAGTACAGGAAATGGATCGAACAATGATAATGGATTCCAAATTGACATATATATTTTGGACACAGGTAGTACATACAATAGTTCACATTCAAAACAGAGTAATGAACAACACTGAAAAAACTTGCTACGAGCTATGGAAAGGAACACCAACAAATGTGAATCACTTCAGATTTTTTGGAAGCAAATGCTACATCAAAAGAGAAGATGGCTAAATGGGAAAGTGTGATTCTCATGTGGACAAAGGAGTACTTGTTAGTTACTCAAGTACAAGAAAAGCATACAAGTGTTAAAACCTGAGATTGAACAAAGTGGTGGAAAGCATCAATGTAACAATTGATGAAACAGGTAGAAAAGAATTAAAGGAAGAAGAAAATGAATCAATGGAACAACTTTACAAAGAAAAAACAAAAGATGAAAAACAAGGGGAAGATGAAGAGGATCCGACAGAAATAGAAGAGAAAGTTCAACAATTAACTCCAAAAACACCTAGCAGACGATTACATAAGAATCATCCTTCACCAGAACAAATGCACCTAGCACTCACATATACGATTGAACCAACCAATTTTGAAGAGGCCAGCAAGGGTGAATTTTGGAACAAGGCCATGGACGAAGAATTGGATCAAATAGAGAAAAATGACACTTGGGAATTGGTTCCAAGACCAAAGGATAAGAATGTGATCGGAACAAAGTGGGTATACATGAATAAATTGAATGAAGATGGACAGGTTGTCAGACACACATACCACTCTTAGAGGGGGGGTGAATGAGTGTGGGGCTCTTTGTCAGACACACATACCACATACCCATTGTTGTCATTTATAACCAGTTGGATGAGAACATATATCAACAATATATTATCATCAATTCATCACTACAAGGAACACAAAGAACACAAGATGTATGTACACATTTTCTTTTTATTATGGACAATAATCAAGGGGTTTATCAGAAACAATTGAATAGAGTACAACTCTACAAGAGAACCAACTCTATAATGCAAGACTCAGCTTACACCCTCATCACCAACTAAGATGAGGCAACAATCCTCAACAGATATCAATCTGTTAAAAGGTACGTGACCTATCAGTAGTGCAGCTAGCACGTACACACGCCCTGGCTCACTACAACCCACATATGCATGCAGTCAATGTATACAACAACCTGCATATACATTATGAGATGTTAGGGTCTTTCCTTCAAGATCAACTCAGATTCTCTGTAATCAATATATCATTCTCTTCTGTCTCTGACTGTCCAATCTGACCACCAGCCAGTCACAACACATCTAAGCTCTCCAATAGCTTGTTCATGCTCCACAACAAATCAATATGAATGCTATCTCAATCATGTATAAACAATTAGTATACCATAGAAATCATGTCACCATTGAATCACAAGAGTATTGATCACTCCATCAACCATATCATAGAATCCATATCAAGAATTACCTAAGCATTCACAACACATCAAACAATAGTATCCATCAAGACAATAATGTAACCATACCAATGTCTCAGTGATAGATCTGAGCCCATAGAATGAAAATCTGGAACCTACCTCATCATCAAAGAGCTTGGCACCGGATCAAACAAAAATCTCCATGATTTTATCCATTATACGCTCCATGTACATAGTCATCCCGCATATACCTTCAATAAATACGCACCCTATACACAGACAACCGAGAATTTTTTCTGAATCTCCGAGAATTTTTTCGTCAAGATCTTCCACAATGCTAAAACTTTGATGAGTCCATTAGATCCTCCTCTCGCTCTCTTCCTCAGAATATATCTTCAATCATGCTCAAGAGATCCACACCAATAAGATGCTCTCACAAGAAGCTCTCCATCAATACTCCAAAAGATATTCACAAGAACCTCTCCATTGATCCACAAAAAGGATATTTTTCAAGAGTCCATAGATATCTTATTTATACTTTCATCCTCTAGGTCACTTAACCCATTTCTAGGTTACTTAACCTATTTTCCTTATTTTAGGGTTAACCACTTTCCATAAATAGAAAGTTCTCCAATATTTTATCATTTAAATATTCCTTCTTGATTTTGTCACTTCTCTTTATTATTTAAATAATCCACCTTGACTTTGTCACTTTTACTTTATCATTTAAATAATGATTTCTTATTTTAGGTCACTTTGACTTCTTTGACCTTGTGGACTTCAAGACAACATATGGGGGTCCTCCAACTTCATAAATCCATGACTCTCAAACTGTGAGGAGTTATGTGACATTCTACATACCACCGAAAATGGCATGACAAGCACTATCCATCTAGGATAGTTTCACCAAAAAATTAATTGATATTCATCTTATTATTCCACATACAAGCATGGGTCCTCCAATCGTTCTTCTAGGATAACTCAATTTGCAAACTGTCTTCCCCTGAGGGCTTTCACCATAAGGGGACCACTTTGGAGTTCATCCATTTGTGCACCTTATTAATCATGATAAGACAATAATGAGTCATATTTTCATCAAACAAATTATGCATCATCATGTATCAATGACAACTCATTGATCCATCTTCATCTATGCATCATATCAATGATCCATATTTATCAATTGGTTTCCACTTTGACATCTATCATTCTCATCAAGGACAATACATATACATTTTCATTAATCATTAATCAATCAATCCTTTGACATCAATCAATCAAACCATTGGCATCAATGAAAACATGATCCAACACAGGTTACAAGGAGCAAAGCTATATTAGTATGTAAAGGATATGCATAGTTTGAAGGAATTGAATTTGAAGAGACATTTGCCCCAGTTTCTAGAATGGAAGAAATCCAATTGATTTTAGCTTATTCATGCTCCAAAAATATTAAAGTGTGTCAGATGGACGTAAAATCAGCTTTTCTAAATGGGCAACTTGAAGAAGAAGTCTACATTGAACAACCATAAGGATTTCAGTTCTCAGAGAAGGCAGATTATGTGTGTAAATTAAAGAAGGCCTTGTATGGTCTAAAACAGGCTCCTAGAACATGGTACTCTAGACTAGATAAATATCTACAAGATGTAGGGTTCAAAAAAGGAAGTGTAGACACCAACCTCTACATCAAGGTAAGTCAAGATAGTATTTTATTAATTGAATTTTATGTTGATGATATTATTTTTGGTAGTGATTATGATAGGTTAAGCCATAAATTTGCAAAGGATATGCAAAATGAATTTGAAATGTCATTACTTGGAGAACTATATTTCTTTCTGGGACTTCAGATATGTCAAAGCAACCAAGGAATTTTTATTTCTCAAAACAAGTGTATCAAGAAAATGCTAAAGAGGTTCAGAATGGAATATTGCAAACCAATTATCACTCCCATGCAAACCAATTGCAAGTTAAGCAAAGACGATGATTCAAAGTATAAAGATCAGAGGCAATACAGGTCAATGATTGGTAGCATTCTATATGTGACAACATGCAGACCATATGTAATGCAGGAAGTTGGATAGGTGGCACGATTTCAAGTAGCACCAAAGGAATCACATGTGTTAGCAGTGAAGAGGATTTTCAGATATCTCAAAGAAACATAATAGTTTGGATTATGGTATCCAAAAGGAAAGGATCTATCTCTTATTGCCTACACAGATGCAGATTGGGCAGGTTGTATTGATGACCAATGAAGCACCATTGGAGAAATGTTCTACTTGGGTGAGTGTTTAGTGTCATGACTAAGTAAGAAACAATCGTCAATATTTCTATCTACATCCAAGGCAGAGTATATTGCAGCAGCAACATGCTGTACACAAATTCTTTGGATGAAAAAAACTCTGACAGATATACTGGTTGAGTATGATGAGCCCATTCCAATCTATTGTGATAATACAAGAACCATCAATATCTCAAATAACCTGGTGATGCACTCCAAGATAAATCACATTCCAATAAAGTACCACTTTCTATGGAAACAGGTTGTAGAAAATAACATCAAAGTTGAGTATGTGGGCACAAAAGAACAAGTGGAAGACATATTTACAAAACCACTTCCACAGGAAGCCTTTGAGTATCTTTTCTAGAGACTCAGATTTATTTATACTCCAAAATGAATTATTTTGAATGATTATCTTATATGTCTTAGATGTACACGAGGAAGCACCATAAAGAGGATAGTTCAATTAGGGGGAGCAGCCCCAGAAATAAAGATACATTTTCCTTTGATGACAAAGGGGGAGATATTTATCAGATGCAGAGGACAGAGGCATGATTCCATGTGGAGCAAGCCACATAGATGGAAAGGATAGAGGCATGGTTCTAAGGGGAGCATGAGTGATATGACTTTAATATTGCATGAAATGACTTCAGTATTTCATCAGAGTGTTTCCATCAATTCCAAAGGGGGAAATTGTTGATTAAGGTTTGTTTTCATTGATGTCAACCCTTGAATAAAGTCTGGTAGAAAAAAGGTTTGGGTAATGGACCCAAGGTTGTTTCATGTATAATGGTATGAGTTTTAATATATTTGAAGGAAATACTATTCTATATGGATATTACATGTCATTCCATTTCTGGTTGTATGTGGAACGTCACATAACTCCTCACGGTTAGAGATTTATGTCCATGAGAAGTTGGAGAACCCAGGTTTGGGTAATGGACCCAAGTTTGTTTGATGGATAATGGTATTAGTTTTGATATATTTTCAAGTAATAATATGCTATATGGATAGTACATGTCATTCCATTTATGTTGTTATGTGGACCATCACATATATCCTCATGGTTTGAGAGTTATGAACTTATGAAGTTGGAGGACCCTCATATGTCATCTAGAAGCCCCAAAAGGTCAAAGTAGTCAAAGTGGTTTAAGATATTTTAGAAGGTAAATAATAAAGTGAAGTGATGAGTGTACTATAATTCAAAGTGAATACAAAATAAATTATTTAAATAATAAATTTAATGGATAAATTAGAAGTGGGTTAACCCTAAAATAAGGAAAGTGGGCAAAGTGACCTAGAAGATGCTTCTAAGGAAGCTACTTGGAGAGTATAAATGTTAGGTGAAATATATGTCGTTATAGTAACGTTGTAGTACTTGCCCAACTATTTAATTGTCAATCCAGGGTACGTAAACTGACGAAGCACATGCACTGTTTGTGCAGGATTGAAGTAGAAATAATCTAATCTAATCTATGTTGCTGAAATCAAACTAATCTAAGAAAGCATTGAGACACTAACTAGGAAAGCATGAAATTTCATAAGGGAAATACAACATGTGAAGAGTTAACAATAATGACATATGTGATCTCACACAATAAAGCTATCTTGCATTACATAACAATAATCAAATGACAATCATGAAATAATATGAATCAAAGCTAAGAATCCCCTTCTCCTAATTACAAGACTATCTCCAAAAACTCAAGCTTATCAAATGAAGAGAGAGCACTCTCTTATATACATGAAGAAGATAACCATCTCATAATTGCAGATCCACTATTCTCTCAACCACTCTC
>ML797546.1:439002-459917 GCA_009831015.1 Picea engelmannii
CTCTTTGAATTAATCATCCACATATTCCTACACATTACAAAGCTCACACATAATTGAGATATATATGAAAACATGTATATTTTCTAATATTTAATCATAAATTCACTTTTAATACTAAAATGAATAAAGTGGAAAATAATAATTTGAAACCCAAATGTATTTATGAAAATGGTATGACGAAGGTTTAATGGGGCGATGAAATGTAAGGAATAGTGAACGGAAAGGTGGATGAAAATACGACATTTCTGAGTCCCAACAATAAATAAGAGGCAAGGCTCTCTAATTTTATATCACACTTGAGAATATTGAATACCTATAGGTTACTGAGGTAACCAAATGATATCTAAGCCTAATTTTAGAGGGAAGGTGAATAAAATAAGGTCGGAATTCAAGGGAGGATAAATTCTTTTGATGATGCTTTCCAAGGTATGTTATTTACAGGTCATCTCACCATTTCCGCAATAATATCTTTTCTAGAATGATTCAGACCGTGAAATTGATAAGTCATTGAGGAAACATATCCAAGTATCTATGGTAAACATTTCAGCTTTTGTTTCATTGTATTTTTGGAGTTACACTCCATGGAAAATAGGGTTTGAGGATAGTCCTGAAACTATTCTAAAACACGTGTTTCGAGTAAAAATGCCATAACTTCTTCATAACAGATCCAAATTCAGTAATACCAAATGTGTTGGTTAGCGTATAGTCTATCGTATTCTTTGTAACATTTTCATATCCATTCAACAAATATTTCATGTGGGGAATGCTCTACATGGTCGCTCTCTAGAATAAGACAGAATTCAACAAGGTAGGCCATTTTTTCTATAACTCCTTTTCTGAGAGGTTCCAAGTAGTGAAACCTAGAGGAATTTCATACAAAAAATGAAGAACAATGTGTACTATTTTCATATCTTTATTCATTACAGGTACATAGTTACGAGTATTTCAAGTTAGGGTTCTTGACTAATCCCAAACTAGTCATGTGAGACTAAAGAAAAGTTAGATGAAAATGCTAGTCTCTTGTTGTGAAAGTTAAGGAAGGTTTGCAAGTATGTGATCATATACACCAGGTCTATTACATAGTTACAAATCATATTTGGATGATGAAATTGATGAGGGGTTTTGCTTAAGGTACATGTTGGGTACATGGTTGAGACAAGTAGTTGATGAGTTGGCACATACATGAGGTGTATAGTTGATGATGTTGGTAGATATTGATGAGTCATAGTTGATGAGTAGTTGACACATGATTGCTACATACTTGGTACATGGTTGGATGCACCTTAGACTAATCTTCGAATGCTATTGCTACTTCAGGATTCACTTGAATCCAAACAAGTGCAACTTCTGCGTAACGTCAGGACGTTTGTTAGGTTTCATTGTATCAACAAGATGGATCATGGTCGATCCTCTTAAGGTGGAGGCAATAATCCAGTTGCCCCCCCCACGCACAATCTTACAAATTCAGAATATTCAAGGCAAGGTGAATTCTTATGATGCTTCATCGCCAACTATGCCGAAATCACCAAGGGCTTTATGTGTTTACTAAAGAAAGATGTTCCTTTTTTTTGGGACGAAGCCACTCAACTCTCTTTTGATGCATTAAAACACGCCCTCACAACCACACCTCTTCTATGGCCACCTAACTATGACAAAGATTTCTTATTATATCTGGCTACCGCAGAGTCAACCATAGGCATGGTTTTAGTTCAGGAAGATGATTCGTTTTCAGAATACGTGATCTATTACCTGAGCTGAGGCCTCATAGGACCGGAACTCAATTATTCTCATATCGAAAAACGTGCGTTGGCAGCAATTCATGTTGTTCAACGGTTCTGTCACTACGTTCTGTTTCGAAAGACCACTATCATTGTTGTAGTGAATCCATTCCAGTACATGTTGACACAACGAGTTATAGGCAGAAAAATGAGTAGATGGATAGTCATCCTCCAAGAATTTGACTTAGACTTCGTTTCAGCAATGTCCAAGAAGTCATTGGTCTTCACAGAGCTTATTTCGGAACTTCCTGTTGAGTCAGGTGACATTGTGTCTGAGGAATCGCCTATCAAGGGGGATATGTTTTTGATTTCATCTTCAGACCCCTGGTATGAAGATATACTTATCTATCTCTAGACTTTGAAGTGCCCCATCTCTGCTTCTTGTGACGAGCGTCGGTGGATATGCCATCATGCTAAGAATTATCTCATACTCGATGATACGTTGTATCGGAGAGGTGTAGACTGCATCTTGCGTCGATGTCTCTCTCATGAGGAGGCCATCATAGTGCTCAAAGATTTCCATACCAAAGCTTGTGGCGGTCATTTATTTGGGTTGGCAACAACCCAAAAGATTCTACGAGCAGGTTACTTCTGGCTAACACTTATCAAAGATTGTATCGAATCGGTCAAGAAGTGCCATCTGTGCTAGATCTTCTCTCGGAAGATGAGGGCACATCCCTCTCCTATGTTTCCTATCATCACAGTTGGTCCCTTCACTAAGTGGGGGATTGATTACACTACATGCAACCCCCTGTCAGCAAGGGGGCACCGCTATATCATCGTAGCTGTCGACTACTTCACTAAGTGGGTGGAAGCTATGCCAACGTTTAAAGATGATGGAGAGACTGCAACTCTCTTCTTATTCAACCAGATTGTAGCAAGGTTTGGTGTCCTGAGAGAGATTGTCACTGACCATGGTAGTCACTTTCAAAACCAAATGATGACCAAATTAACATCAAATCTTGGGTTACGGCAGGAGCACTCATCACCTTACTACCCCCAAGCCAATGGGTAGGTGGAAGCTGTAAACAAAACTCTTAAGACTATTCTACAGTGAACCATCAACTTGGCCAAGTCAAATTGGCATTTGATGTTATACTCGACATTATGGGCTTAGTGAACATATGTTAAGACTGTAACCAGTTTCTCACCTTTTCAACTTGTTTACGGGCTGGAGGTAGTCTTTCCTATCAAATGTCAAATCCCATCTCTAAAATTGGAAGTACATTTATTTCCAGACACTTCTCCGCTTGAAGAACGGTTAGTACACCTTGAGCATCTTGATGAGCAGCGTCATGATGTGGTCCTGGCCAATGAGGCTCACAAACATAAGGTCAAGTGTCAATATGATAGGTCCGTTCGTCCTTGAATTTTCTCTGAAGGTGACCTTATCCTGGTCTATGACCAAGACAAGGACCCCCTGGGGGCAGGAAATTTTAAACCCATGTGGCTTGGACCCTTCATTATAAAAGAGGTATTAAAAAAGGGTGCTTATCGTTTGGTTGATTTTGAAGGGAATGCTTTGGCGAAGCCTAGAAATGGGCTCTACCTTAAGAAGTATTACTCATAAACAGGTCACTGTGGGTAACTTTTTGTAACATATGTATAGTCTTTGTACTATTACTTTTTAAGTTTCTTTTAAAGTGTTATGGATGTGTCATTGATGTTGTCTTTCGTCAATATGGAATATGTCAAATGAGTCTGAGATGTTCATTGGGTATGAAGACGGTGCTAGTCGACACATGTAGAGGCTCGCCTCTGCAGCTTGGGTAATCTTTACACCTCAGGGTCAGTTGTTATCTTCCGAAGGTATATGCTTAGGTGACACCACAAATAATGTCACCGAGTATAGTGCAGTTATTGGGTTGCTTCGTGATGCCTTGTCATTGGGTATCTCTCATCTCCGGGTCTATCTCAATGCTCAACTGGTTGTGTCGCAGCTAAACAAAGTATACCGGGTTCATGATCCAACTTTACACGGACGATTCCTTAGGGTACGTCTCTTAGAACAAAACTTTGATTATATTACATATTTTCATGTTCCTAGGAGATTAAACCAAATTACAGACACTCTAGCTAATCAAATTTTAGATTGGCATCTTGCCCGCATATAAAAGAACATGGACATAAACATGTAAATACATTTTTGCATACAGAATCCATAAGACACAAAAAGATAAAAAACCATATATAAAAATCATAAAATAACCAGAGTACATAGATGGACGCAAGTGCCTCAAAAATGGGAATAGTAACGAGTCACCGGGCTTATGCCCTCAAAACATATATACAAGTAGGTGCTCGTGGCACATAAAAAGTCTAAGTCTGTTCAGGGCCTATGTGCCCTGTTATAATCATCCACAGCATGGGCTAAACGCCTAAACAATCAAACCCATGTCCGAGGTGCCCCCACAACATGAGGTTGCATGGATGGCGGCAGGTCCTCTATCTCTGCCATCAGGATTGTGCGAGTGAGCGCAGTGAAGTTCCACTCAACTCATCTAAGGACCCTCTCAGTCTCTCTGGCTGGGAGGTTCCCTGCTACTGCTGCTCCCCCAGTGGTGGCAACCGTGACTTATAGATGTGGATGATGCTTGTTTCATGCATAATCAGCAGGTCGCGCGGGTCCCACATATGCATGCGACAAATGTTTACTTGTCAAATACTCTGGCATACAAAAAATGATATATATAACAAAAAGACATAAAAATTACATATGAAAAAAACCAAAAAGGTGGAGACTTACCCATCTCCCCTCGCTCCTCACCAGGAGGCACGGGTATCTTAGGATCTCTAGAGAAATCTATCCCTGCATACGGGTAGTCCTCAATCACAGGGATCTGCCGTGACAGCCATGCAAAGAAATCATCGTCGAAGGACTCAACGGTCCTTCCACCACCCTGTCACAGTAGTAATACTGCCCATCTACACACTGTAGGGAAAGAGACCTGATGTCCTCGTACTACAACCCGAGGACTGAAACTCGAAACTCTCTCAAAAAAGAACGAACACAAGATGGTCCCGAACCTGAAGTTCCTCTGTGTCTGTTGTCAGAAATCTGTCAATTGCCTCTTCATGCACTCGAGCAGTGTGGTACTCCAGTCAAAAATTTGTGCATTCATGCACTGGATGGCACAGTTCATCTGTGCGTGCGAAGCCTAGTGAAAGGTTGTTGAGTCGGTAATCCGCCCAATCAGTAACAATATAGTTTGCAATGCTAAGTTAGTAATCTTGCTAATGGGTACCTGGGATCCCACACGGTCAGTCCCAACCTCACAATGCTCAGCTATCAATTACAAGATCTTGCTTGGCCCCGCAGGAAACGTCCGAAAGTTGACTAGTTCCCCTCTCCTTGAGAGGCCAGTCAGAAAATATATATCCTCGATGGTGGGCACTAGTGATTGCCCCTCTAGCATAAATGCCTCTACATCAGGGTGGCAGTAGTCAATCAAGGCATTTAGTAGCCTTGGTTGTGTGTGCATAAATGGACATAAAAATAATTTGATTAAACAACATTGCATTAACACGGCCACGACATTCGGATCTGCTGCAACCAACTCACTGATTGCCTCATGCTCACTTTCCCTCCATTGGACACACATCCTGCCAACACAACAAGGTAAAAGAGGGTCAGTACTTCCTTTTAGTTTTATTTTTCATCATAAAATGGGGGTACACGCGAGCTGTAGAGGTGACAGTCACATGTACACACGGGCAGACTTTACTCTGCCCGAATGTACACGTGGCCTGTCCAAAGACAGCTCATGTGTACCTAGGGACGACCTTTTTAAGGTCGACGCCCACCCAAAAAATAAACTAAATAACGAAATTGAAGTATTGAATAACTAGATAAGGGTGTTTGTACTTACTTGGTCCAAGCAGAAGTTCGTTTCGTCCAATGTAGCTCCCAGAATCACTATTTTTGGCAAAGGGGGTCTTTTGGCTCCAGAGTCAATTTCCAAATCAGCAATGGTGATAATGAGCTGGCAGCTTCTATTTATAGACTTTTTGGCCTCTTTTTGTCACTTTTTTGGCCTCCCTTATCAGTTTCTTTATACCAAAAACCATTTAGAGTGATCCAGGAATTATATGGGAGGGATTTGATCGGGTATTGGAACATTGTTTTTTGAGTTTCGAGAAAATATTGATGGTCCATAAAATTTTATTTTTTTTCAAAAATAAACTTGAGCATATAGGTTAGGTTACCACCCCAAGTTTTGCATCTCGTTGTCTTTTTCTTCTGCTATAGGATCGATCCCATCAGGTTGTGACACAGAACCATCATGTCTTCTCTAGAAGTGTTGCAACTTGGTGGTAGAGCTTACCAGAACATGGATGCCCTAGGTAGGTCTTGGTTGCATTATGGTGTCCATGTCATTTCTAAAAACACTATAGGCTTTGGAGTCTGAATAGTCTTTCCTGAATATGAGTTTGAACCTCATTTGCATGAGTCTTTTTCACTCTTTGTCTCACCCTTAGGACTCCCAAAAAATATCGGGTCTCCTTTTAAGCCCTTTTCAGACCCTCTAAAAATGAAAAGACTGTCAAGCAATCTTGTGGCTTTTCATGCTCGTTAAACTGAAATTTGAAGTCACGTCTGTCCGGCGGTAGTTTACCCCTTTTTTGGTTCAGACGGTCAACTGTATGAACAAAGGTATACTCTATCGAATTCCCATTCTTTAGAAGATTACTCTCAGGTATAATTTTATTCCTTTTTCGAGCCTGAGGGACTAAATTTACGAAAAAGAAACCCCCATGGAGTCCATAGTTAAGCTCTTTTCAAACTCCCTAAAATTGAAAAGATCGTCGAGTGACCTTATTCTTTCACACTCGTTAAATTGGTCCAGAAGAATATTCCTGATGGAGTCCATAGTTAAGCCTTTTTCAGACTCCTTAAAAGTGAAAAAATAGTCGAGTGATCTTGTCCTTGTCACACTCGTTAAAATGGTTTTGAATTGACATCTAATCAGTGCTAATTTATCACTTTTTCTAACCGACTAGACTATTGTCGAAAAAAGTACCCCAGCGGAGTCTCCTTTTATGCTTTTTCAGACTCTCTAAATATGAAAAACAATCGATCTTACCTTCTCTAGGCTTGTTAAACTTACATCGAAGGACGTTACCATTGTGTTTTCTATCAACCGCATTTGCACACCTTATCCACCAACCTTGTGACAGTTTTCTTTTGTGTCTTAACACCTGTGGCCGCCGGAGTATTTTTCCCAAGCATCATTTTACCAGAACATCAGTCTTGTCCTTGTGCCTTGATCTTGTATGTTTGGAGTACTCGTTCCTCCATTGTAACGTAATCTTCCTTTATTCTTTTTCCAAAATTATTGAAAAGAACAAAAAAAATCAAATATACCCCAAAAAGAGGATGGGAAAAGTATTTTCTTTATTGGCAGCATAATGAGTCACCCTTGGATAAAGAACATCTATTCATTTGATCATTAGACTATGGGATGTAGTACAACCTTAGGAATATTTTCTCACTATACAGAGTTGTGTCCTCCAACGTTTGGTTATTCTTCCAAACATATGGAGATTTTGCGTTGCCTCCTGCTTCGTAGACTTATGATTAACATAAATGCTGCCTGAGTCTTATCACTTGTCGTGCTATTGTCCAAGGGAAGTTTGTCACTAAGCCTGAGTCAACCCCTCTACAATATGTCTCTTGTCTGCATACCCGACCATCCTGAACGTCCAATCAAGTCCTTGTTCGAAGCAGTGATGATTTTAGGGGCTAAATTTCGCTCATGGGCTAATTTTCCATGGTTTTTCCAAAAACGAGATTCGCTATTTTAAAAATGATTCACCCCAATTCTATAGGATAAAATTATTTTACCTTAAAAATCGCCAAAAATTTATAAAAACTATATAAAATATTTAGAAATTTGAATATTTTTATGAAAATATCGCCAATCATTTATAGTTGGCATATGATGGATTAGTAAGATTCGCCAAGGTTTCTACATTTTAAAATAAATTTCCATCCTTAAAATCATCCCTGGTTTGAAATCGCTGAAGCCTTCAGTCTGATCATCAAGATTATCAAGTCCATAACCGACGAGCCGTCGAAGACCTCTAGGTAGTGCAGTAGTACACTCATATTACACTCCTACCCGAGTTTAAGAAGATTTTGAATTTGTTGCTCGAGCTCTGAAGTCCAACCATCAGGCCGAATCAACTTCTGGAAGATGGATACTCTATATGTATATCTTTCTGATTTCGAGATGTAGCTCCGCTGTGTATTATTCACGGCTACTCTTTTTAGTTATTTGACATGGATCTACAATGTATTTGATTGGTAGCCATGGTTCTATTTTATCCCGAGCATGGGTATGCCCGCCTCGATGAGACATTTTTTATTTTGCAGACGGCACCTCCTAGTTCCTGATCCTTGGGCTCAATCGTTTGGCACATCAGTAAATATTGGTAATGTATTTCGGCCATTAGATGCTCTTCTGACCTCACACAATAGGGGGCATCTGTTATAACCCTAAATTGCACCAAACATGCTCACCTGGCATCAGGCCAATTCATATCCCTTTGTTGCCAAAACTCTACTGAACAACTCTTTGAAAATCCTCTTGTGTCAAGGCCCACGTGCCCTAACCTATTACTGCATGCATGTGCACACTGGCTGGCTCACAACAACCCGTGTGTACCTAACAAAGCACGAAAAAAGGAAAGTTTCCAATGGAACAAAAATCTATGGGCCAGTTAACTGACACTCCCAGCCATGCATGGCTGAGGGTTCATCCAAACCCCTAGCTCCTTCTAGCCTATAAAAGAAGGGGTAGGGGTACCATTTGGAGGAGAAAAAAATATAGCGAAGAAACTCTGCCCATTTACGTAATCCATTGTCCCAACCCTTTAGCCTTTCCTCATGCAAAAGGAGATTTAACACAAAGCAGTTGTACGGACAGAAGAAGAGGAGCCCAGGATCAGTGTTTGCACCCAATTCGTCACCTTGTGAGAAAATAAAGGGTGCTTACATGCCCTGTTGGGTCTTGCAGAGCATGACAGTTGTAGAGGAAAAGGTTAGAGAAAATAAAACAAAACTATGAGCAAGAATTAAATTAAAATAAACTAAAACTATGAGCATATGGATAAAGAAATAAAAACACAAAAAAGACCAATATCACCAATGTTCTTAGGCTGATCAATTGATGAAATCAAAGAACAATGAAGAAAGGGGACTGTGAGTCCCTTCTTCCTCCAAAGGAAGGCTCTTGTGTCCTCACAAACTTGCTCTCCTTACAATGAGAAAATGAGAATGATGGTGAAAGAACTCCAAGCACATTCACTCAATGGAGAGGTGAATGGCTCTATGAAATGGTGCCAATGTGTTATTGTCAAAGAATGAGTCCTTAACAATATTAGCAGCATAACAATACATGAAATTCCTTGAGAAAATGATGTTTCTTCATGTCTTTTTATAGCATAGCATTGGGTGATTATGTAACTCCTTTGAGGTGTGAAAAGGGGCTCTTTAGGGCTTAATTAGGTCTTTGACCAGCCTACCATGCGGATTTAGCTCAGATTTGGGAGTCAAATCAACTTGGGAGTTGATCCATAAGTGGTTGGGAGGCTGACCAATTCCATAAATGCGTCGTTTAGCAGGTGCACGGGTTTTTGCACCAACAGTCGCGTGTCGTGCGTGCATGCGCGCCTTGTACGTTCCTGTTCCGCGCATATGCGCGCGCACCCATCTTGTGTAAAGAACCCTTCAATTTTTGGTTACTTTGTATATTTTTTGACCCTTTTGCAATGCTGTGAAATTAATTCAATGCCATGAATGACTTCATTCCTGTTTTGACGATGTTGAGTTCTTGTCGCCATGTGCGGAAGAAATTTCAGTGATAACAGATGCCCCCTGATGGATGAGGTTAGGAGCATACGTATAGCCGAAATCCATCAATGTTTCTTCTACTGAGAATGTTGTTGTAAGAGAGAGCAATAGTGAGACCGGTGAGAGCAATCCTTTGGAAGAGAAAGGGACAAGTAGAACCCGACCATCCAGAAAGTGCGTAAAATATACAACTATGTACAAACGAGGTGGGCATGCCCCATGCTCGTGTTATGTAACTCTGAAAGAAAAAATGACTGAAGTGTTGGTGTAGACAACTGCAGCGCCCTCGGGGGTGGTAATGATAAAGGTAGAAGACAATTCTGCAAAGGAACATACTCTGAATAATAGGTAATGGTCGCAGTAAGAAGTAGCGACGATGATGCGGGCATTGATGGCCCTACCAAGCTCAGAGGTCTTCGGCAAATGGTAAAAACAACTGCAATAGTCACAAAGTAAGACCCACCGTAATATGAGCAAGTGTTGGCGTCGAATTTGATGGGGGCCAATGACAGCAGGGAGCAATGGTGTTTCCCCCTGTGCCATCTGAGATTCCTCATTAAATGGAGAATGAGAATCAAGATACTGTCGCCCTTCTGGAAAATTGTGTTGATGTCGACAAAAGGGAGATGCGACTTCCAAAAGCAACGGGCTTTGTGGAATATACTGAGGTGAGGAAGTAGTAGAGGTACATAGATGAAGTCAAAAAGTGGGAAGACTCAAGACTGCCCATGGTTGGAGGGTGTAGGAGAGAAAAAGTGGCCGCAACCGTAAAACAAGGTCGAGTGTCAGGGGGACGACAAGACCGGCGGTAAGTTGTGCCAGAGGCGAGACATGGTGAACAAATGCAGAGGGTAGAGGTAAGGGACCTGTGAAGTACTCTGAAGATGTGGACGATGCCGGCAAGGGGAAAATGAGAAGCAATGCTCCAACCAAGGGTGACATGGGTTGCGTGTGGCCAAAAAGGAAGCAAGTCGCCAACGGTGACGAAAAAAGAAAATGTAATGACTGGAAATAAAGGCGTTTGTACAATAAATAATGAATAATGTTGGGAAAAATGTACAAATACAGAAACGGGTGCCCCAGTGTGAAATGAGTACCCCAGGGAGGGAAAAAATTTCTTGGAAAACAGATGAAGGGTGGGGGCCCCATTGGTGAGTTTCTGTATGAGGTAGGTGAAATGAAGATAGGTGCGCAAATGGGCAAACTGATTGTGGATGAAATGGAGGGTTCATGATCCTACGGAGGTGCAGGTAAAAAATAGAACCATAAAGAGGTAATCGGGGAGTCTGGGTGGGAAAGCTAGCAAAATGCAGAGAAGGAGTATGTGGTTGATTCATGACATGATGAAAGACTATCGGGACTCCCATCCCTAAAGGGTAATGAAGAACAACATGAGTGTCAATAAGTGCCAAAAGGTGGTATGAATGGGACAACTCATGTGGGTGATAATGCTACCGGGTGACAGTACCGAAGATGCAAATGGAGGCATGGGTACTGTAGAGCCGAGAATGAAGATCCTAGGGGTAATCGTCAGAGGGCGTGACTGGAAATGCAAGTGCGATACAGCGGGAAAGACTACATGCCAGTGCTGAGTATATACCTGAAGGGATGATGTTGATGAATGAGGAGCAAGTACCTGCACACAGAACAACCAAATACCCAAAGTGAACTATATCTGAAGAGAATAAAATATATGAGCATGTATTTGACAAATGTGACTATGCGCATGCGTACCTGACCATGATATGAAAAAAAGGTGCCCCGGGGGCTCAGAATGAAAAGTGACCAAGGGACAGCTATGATGTAGGTGGCGGGACGCTGATCCCGTGGCTGAAGACGGTTTGAAAAATGGACACCGTGGGCTCCCGGAATGGTGAGTGGAAGTTTGGCAAAAGCCCTATATATAGCTGTAGGGCCCACATTGCCACCTCATTTGTACCTGCTGCGATAGTGAATGGACGAGCAGATTGCAGAGGAGATTTGGATTTTTAGGGAGCACGAGGTATCCGACCGGTGGTTTGCGAGTGTCAGGTTAGTGGTCTGATCATCCTACATAGAAATAGGTTTCCAATTTTTGGACAGGGTAGGTACGGGGGGGCGTACAGGGGGTTTGAGGGGAATTTTGATAGGATGTGGGCCCACATGCGCGGGCGATTCAGTGGAAGGCATGCACACGTGCACGCCTATCCACTGAATATGTGTGCATGGGTGTGCGGGTAGGCGAATTTAAGGCGTGCCCTAGAGGCGTGCCTGTGAGGTGGACAGGCGCGCTGTAGTGCGCGCCTGTGAGGTGGACAGTCGCGCTCTTGAGCGCGGCTGTAAAGTGGATAGGCACGCTCAGGAGTGCGCCTGTGTAGTGAACAGGTACGCTCAGGAGCGCGCCTGTGTAATGGACATGCATGCATATATGCGCGCCTGTATAGTGAACAGGCGCGCATATGTGCGCGCCTGTGGGTTAAAAAATGGCACCCATGAGGCATGATTGAAGGGTAAAAAGAGAGTCATTTTGATGCATTTGATGGTTGCATAAGCTGATAAAGGACTCCATGTTGTGTGCAGGTGGCTAGCAGTGACTATGGTTGTTCGATGGTGTGAGCGAGACTGGTCGCAGTTACGAGATGCGGTGGCCAATGCAGGGCCTGAGGTGCGAGCGACTTTAGCAACTTGTGGTTTGCTAAAGTTATTTGGGTGCCCATTGATACGGGCACAGGAGTACTTACTCCAGTTCCTGCTCCAGATGTGGAGTCTGGAGCTGCACTGCTTCCTCGTGCAAGGAGAGCAAATCCCCTTCACTGCGGTGGAGGATATCTATTTTTGACTGGGCTCCCCTTTCGAGGTACGCCCCTACCGGCAGAGCCTGTGCTGTCGAGGGACACAGCCCTGGTGACGATCGCTAAGTGATTTTGTTCAGGCGAGAACTACATGTCTGGGACTGTAGTGAGTGTTAGTGGTATAGATTTGTTGGCGCATCGTTGCATA
The DNA here is from genome assembly GCA_009831015.1 of Picea engelmannii. Classification (NCBI taxonomy): domain Eukaryota; kingdom Viridiplantae; phylum Streptophyta; class Pinopsida; order Pinales; family Pinaceae; genus Picea; species Picea engelmannii. The sequence goes on from ML797546.1 coordinate 451,615, forward strand.
GCGGCGATGATTGTTCGTGTGTATGGGTCACTTGCGACCCAACGGATTAGTGGTGGCCAGCTGCTGGTGCTGGAGAGGGTGGTGGTGGGCTATGAGCGTTTTGCATCGGGACTTACGCTACATGCGTGGATGATCGCGCAGTTTGATCGATGTCAGTCCATAGGTACAGGCGAGTTTGCGTTTGGTTCTATCCTGGTTGCCTGGTTCTTGGAGAGGGTGTCAATGCTACACCTGAGGGTGCTACTAGAGGCGCCAGGGGCACGAGAGCCGTGCTTGAGGTGGTGGTCATCAGTGTTGGTTCGCCACGGTGGTGGTGAAGGTGGTAATTACTTTATAGTGCAGGCGACACAGATATTGTGGCAGATGCCGCAAGTGATACTTCGGTACCCCTATGCTGGGGTGGACTTCCGGGTGGACCCGGACATGGTGCTGCCTCCTATGGAGGTTTTTGACCATCGAGGTATGTTGAGTATTGTGTATGTTTTGATTTATGTTATCGTTTGATATACCAGTTCATATGTGATATAGACACTGATACTATCGTTTGTGTGTTGTTTTTTGCATGTGCAGACATGGCACCTCGCGGGCGCGAGGTGGAGTTGAAGAGAGCACCGGTTCAGCGAGAGCCGGAGAGACTGCCGCGTGGAGAGAGGCGTCGGCGGGATGAGGCTGCAGGGCGACCAGCAGAGCCCGAGAGGGCAGTGAGGAGGCGTCGGTTCGGCGATCCTGGTGTAGGGCCTTCACATGCTCCTCCGGCGACAGCCGGAGTAGATTTTGATGATATACGCCGTCATCTGGAGACAGTTTTGCAGGACGTGCCTGAGGGAATGTGGATACGCATCCAGGACGAGGGGTTCCTGGAGCAGTGTATAGGAGTACCGCCACCGTGGCGGGGTATAGTGCGATGGGCAGCTGTGCTCGCCGCGATGACGAGTGGACGCCTGCCGTCGGGGCAGGAGGGTCCTGCAGGTGTGCCACCACCTCCTCCTGAGGGAGGAGCAGGTGGGGGTGCGATAGAGGCACCCTGATGTATGATGTATATATTTTTTGATTGTATATAGACTGGTGAGCTGAGTTTTTGTACCGATGGACTTGTGATAGCCTGTGGGCACATGTATTCTTGGTATGTAAACATGCAGATGGCCTGTTGGGCCAATATATATATATGAGTATACATCTTTTTGGAGATCCTAATGTTGTTTACATATGTTTTTGTTGATGATGTTGTCTATTTTATCTATATGCTGTGACAGGATATATGAGATGTTTTATGTATGTGTAGCTTGATGTGATATATGCCAATCTAACACCATGTTAGCTATTTCATCTATTGTTTGATTCAATTGTCTTGGAATATGTGTAAATGTAATGGAATCAAAATGTCGAGATAACAGTCTAACCTGCAGGTATTTGCGAAAGAGGCAAGGATCGCGTACACGGTACACATTGTTGAGCTGAAGAACGACTAGTTGAGAGTCGAGGAAGATGCTAAGGTAACGAATATGATGACACTGGGCGTCGACCAGGAGTCCAATGACCGCAGTGTATTCGGCTTGGTTGTTGGTTGCTAGCCCCAAACATATGCCGCTTGAATGTAGCATTGCGTGTGAGGGGGTGTATAGAGCCCAAGCCGTCGAAGCGAGATTTTGCGTCCAACGGCTGGTGCCGTCGGCATAATCGATGTGGTAGGCTGGTGGAGGAAGCATCTGTCAATAGCACAAAGGATAGTTTTAGACGAAGGGGTAGGAGAAAAAAGATTAAAAAAACACTAAACAAGAAAAAATAACCTAAAGTAGAATGACTACTTCTAAGCATAAAATTTCTTGAGGTATAACCCATTGACGGGTTCCTTGAGCGAGAGGCCTTCGGGGGAGGCCAATATGTATGCGCCTTTGGTGAGGCAATGTTGTATGATGTAAGGGCCATGCCAAAGTGATTTGAATTTGCCATGGCCAAAGGTATCATGAGCGATATCATAGGCCAAGACAAGGTCGCCTTCTCTGAATGAACGAAGGTTGTCATGGCGATCAAAGGTAGCTTTGGATCGTTTTTTAGCTGCCTCGTTGTTCTGTAATGAAGATCGGCGATCTTCATCCAGCGACTCCAAGTTCAGCAAGCACTGCTCCATTGGAGCAGTGTCAGGTAATAGCTCAATTGCAGTGCGAAGGGTGGGAATTTCGCACTTGATGGGAAGAGTTGCCTCAACCCCATGGACTAAATGGAATGGCGTGAAACCCATAGCGGTCTTTACTACCGTTCGATAAGCCCATAGCATAGAAAATAACATGTGGTGCCAATTGGTTTTATGTTTATTAACCATGCGCTGTAACATGGTCTTGAGGACTTTGTTCACTGCCTCGACCTGTCCGTTTGACTGAGGGTAATATGGTGAGGCAAACTCGTGAGAGAAGCCTAACCGAGATGAGAGTTCGATGAAGATCTCATTCTCAAAGTGTTTCCCATTATCGGAAACAAGTTGGAGTGGTACGCCAAAACGGGATATGACATGGTTAAAGAAGAAGCGCGCTGCAGTGTCAGCGGTGTTGTTGAAAGTAGGCGTGGCTTCGGCCCATTTGGTGAAGTAATCAACGGCGGCAACAATGTATTTGTGACCATTGCTGGAGGGGGGATTACAAGTCATAAAGTCGATGCCCCATTTACAAAAAGGGCCCGCAGTAATGACAGGGTGAAGAAGAGCGGGGGGAGCTCGGGATTTGTTGGCATAGAGATGACATTGCTCACAACGTTTCACGACGTGAATGCAATCGTGAAACAAGGTAGGCCAAAAGTAACCGTCTCGGATAATCTTCTGAGCTGTGGAGATACCCGACAGATGGCCCCCACATGCACCGCTGTGGCAGTCGTTTAAGACTCTGTCGGCCTCGTCAATAGTCAGACAACAACGAAGAATGGTGTCCACGCCCCACCTGTATAGGATGTCTCCGATGAGGAGATAGCGGGGGGCCTGGTGGCGAATACGTCCTCGATCATCGCGTGAAAGGTGGTTACTGAACTTTTGAGTTCGTAGGTAGACGAGAAGGTCACCATACCAAGGATCATCAGACGCGATGTAAAAGAGATGTTCGTCAGGAAAGTCGATATTGACGGGGGCACTGGTGATGGCAGAGGGAAGGGTCGTGACAAGTTTGTCGAGAACGAGGGCCTTATTACTCTTAGGTGTTGAAAACTCGAGGTCGTACTCCTGAAGGATAACGATCCATCGAGCGAATTTTCTGTTAACTTGGTGACGGTTGAGCAAGTACTACATAGGGTTGGAATCTGCGACGACCTTTGTGGTGCGAAGCAGAATGTAATGGCACAGTTTTTGAACTGCAAGGACAACTGCAAGAGCAAGTTTTTCTTCGTGTTTATACTTCAAGGGTGGTCCCGAGAGGTTCTTACTAACGTAGTAAATGACATGTTCATGATTGTCATCTCCGAGCTGGACGAGGACGTCGGCTACTGATATAGCTGATGCGGATACATAGAGGATGTAGTCACGATTGTAGTCAGGTGCACTAATCAAAGGTGCATTGGAAAGCGCTGCTTTCAAATCGTCAAAGGACTATTGGGCATAGTCGTCCCAGTGAAAGGGGATGTCGTGGAGTAGTAAGCGAAGGAAACCATGTGCGCGGATGGCATAATCTGGGACAAAGCACCGAAGAAAGTTAGCTTTTCCCTGAAGACTCTGAAGTTGCCGTAAATTCTGAGGAGGTGGAATTTCGGTGATAGCTTTGACTTTGAGGGGGTCCACGGTAATGCCGCTTTGGGAAACGATAAAACCGAGGAGGCACCCTGCGGTGATGCAAAACACACACTTGAGAGGATTCAAGTGGATGTTGTACTGATGACACCGTTGAAAGATGATTCATAAATCATCGATATGTTGGGTGCGTTTCTTAGAGCGTGCTGTGAGGTCGTCCAAGTATGCGAGGATGATTTCAGCCAGATCATGAAAGATGTATGTCATGGCCCACTGGAAGGTTGTGCCAGCGTTTTTTAAGCCGAAAGGCATGACACGATATGAAAAGGTACCCCATGCGGTAATAAATGCGGTTTTATACTGATCGGCTGGGCGGATTTGGATTTGGTTATAGCCAGAGAATCCGTCCATGAAAGAGAGAGCCTCGTGGCTGACGCAGTCGTCGATAATTTGATCGATGAAAGGCATTGGAAAGTTGTCTTTTGGACATGCGTTATTGAGATCGCGAAAGTCGGTGCAAACGCGGATAGTGCCCTGTTTTTTATCGACTGGTACAGGGTTGGAAACCCATGAAGTGTAAGCGATGGGGTAAATGAACCCGGCCGTACGTAATTTGTCAATTTCGGCTTTTATAGCCGCGTCCTTGGATGGGTGTAGCGGTCGTTGTTTCTGGCGAACTGGTGCGATGTTGGGCCAGGTGTCGATGTGGTGTTCGAAAATGGATGGGTCGAGGCTAGGCATCTCTGTGTATGACCAGGCGAAAATATCCCTATATTCCTGGAAGAGGGATTTGTATGCGGTGATTTCCTGAGGAGTGCAAGTAGCTCCAATGATGATTTCCTCGACGACGCCATTTTTAATGGAAATGTCGATTTTGATGGTGGGGGAAATTTTGGCCATATTACCTTCTTCAAAATCGTCAGGGACAGGAATGGGGTTGTTGAACCAATCAATAGGCCCGGATGGGATAAAATCTTTGGTTTCGACCATGTAAATGGGGTTTTGGTTAGGAGGCATGAGGGCCTCCTATGGAAAGAAGAGTGCACGATGATGTAGTGCGTCCCAGGGAGAGTCTGGGCATTGTAGCTCTTCCAGGATTTCCTCGTCGCATTGGAAACGCCGGGAATACAAGGGGTCGTGAGGAGTGATCTCAGCGCTAGTGTGATTGCCCCCTGCTGGAGACGCAAGGGGAGTGGTGCGACTAGATGGTGAAGGTTCACTTGACATGAACCATATATTGAAGTACTGAGGAGTGCCCGTGGTGGTTGGGTGGTGAGTGTCCATAGAAGAATGAACACGAGAGTTGGGGGGATTGCGGGGTAAATCCTCAGAGATGTCATTAAAGCACCATGGAGGCATTGGGAGTGCCTCAGGCTCAGGAGAAATGACATGATGATCCATGAGTGACGAAGTAATGTCAAGTATCACCTCTGTAGGTGAGTGAAGCAAGGCCAATTGACGTCGTCTATATGTAAGGATCATAGGACACTGGTATGTAAAATGAGTTAATGAAACGCAGAGAGAGCAAGGGAATCTCATACGTTCATTAACTGAAGTGGTGACATAGCGAATGTCAGTGATATTTGTTGAAGAGGGCGTATCAGGGTGTGGGTTAATCTGGAAGTTCTGGCGCACGACCGCTAATGTCTGTCAAAAGCACGGCAGTGCTGGGCAATGATGGGTGTAATGGCCAAATTCTGAACATATGGCACACGCAAATTTGGTCCGCAACCCTTTACTACTGGAAGGTTGGGTGGTAGAGGTACTTGCAGTAGTGACGGGCGTTGTTGGAGTTGGATTGGGGGGAATCAAATTTCGTAATTCAGGTAGTTATGGGCAATTATTGGTTTGGTGGCCCTCTTTCTCACATAGTGCGCAAGGTGGTGGGATGCGTGGAGGAAGTGGAGCGGTGGGCTCTTTCTTCGTCCGCTTGCCCCCAGCTATAATAGGGGGGGTAGGGAGTATGGGGGTAGTGAGTGGGGGGGGATGGGGGTAAGGATAGGAACTGTCATGGGAAGTCCTTCCTGTGGTCGAGGGACCATCTCTGGTGGGTGTAAATACCAAACTAGGATTGCTAACACCATATTAGGAAGTGTGAGTGTTGTGGCTACCTGAAAGGATTCAATACCTGGTGGGGGGTAAAAGAAAGGAATCTGGGTGAGGGGTTGGGGGAATCTTTCTCAGGCGGGATTATTCGCTTGAGGGGATGTGGTGTCGTGGACTGTTGAGGGCGACGAGTGCACAGGAGGCTCCGGCTGGAGTGGTTCTGCGACTATTGAGACGTCAGGAATGATTGCAACCTCCTGAGCAGTAAGAGCATCCTTCGTGTGAGTTCCGTTAGATGAGACGATGCATACTTGATTAGGGGGAAGGAGTGGTGGTGCTCCATGATACATTCCTAATAAGGATGGATCTTTAAAAATTCCAGGACCCATCTCGACGAGTGGATATGCGTCTTTGTTGGTGTGAATGAGAGGAAGAATGTTATCGAGGTTGGCAGATGGGTTCGGCTCATAATGTGAGACTTGGTCGATGGTTACAATATTTCCGTTTTGGGGGAGCATGATTGTCCAAAAGACGGATGATGCCACTGCCTTCATAGCATACATGTAGTTACGTCCAAACAAGATATTGTAATCGAGCGAAGCGTCAATAACTTCGATATCAATGAGAATGGTTTTTCCTCCGAGTTCAATGGGGACATTTTGAAAGAGCCCTTCAGGAGAGGATGGTCTTCCTTCGTAAGCTCGTAAGGTGATGGCGGAGGGAATGAGTTTCGGGGAACTGAGTTTTTTCCATATTTTTTTTCACATGATGCATGTAGATGCACCTTCATCGATGATACACCGATGAACTGTGATGTTCCGTATTTTTACTGGTAGTTGAATAGCGACCAAGGCGGGAATACGAGGTTCACTATTGTCAAGATCAAAGGTGATGAGTCGAGTATATGTAGGGTCGACTGCCCCCAAGGAGGAAAGTAGAGACTTCCGTTGTGTAGGGAAAGTCTGGAGGACTTCCAAGACTGACATGGCAGCCAGGGATTGCGCTAAGTCATCGACCAAACTATAATTATGAGCTGCCCTAGCCTGTGGGTTGTGAACATTCCTGCGCAAGGGGATGCAAGGGATGTGTAATGGTGGTTCGGTGGAAGGGAGAGGGATCACCAATGGGGGTCCTGTTGGTGTAGGGTTTGTCTCTAGAGAGAGAGAAGTAGACTCAGCTGGTGTCTGATACTGACGATTCTGTGTTTGCAGAAGGATTTCTTCCTCACTGGTGAGGAGAATTGTACGTTCTACTGGATTGTTAGGGTTGTGGTATTGTCCTACCTGGGGTGGGGGGTGTTGTGCATCCTGTTGGGTGTTTATCACACCTTGATGTGGAATGGGATTTTGCAGCACAACGGGAGGTGGTTGCTGCACATATTTTTGTGGTGCCTGTTGAGGGGCATTTTGTGCAGGCGAAGGGGGAAGGCTACCCGAGTCTTTCAACCGTTTGAAATCAGTGATTTGGGGGAAATGGTGAGTGTAATGACTGAATTCGCCACAAAGAGCACAAGGGTGGATGGTTTTAACATTGTTTTTCCCTTGGCGTTTGTTGTTATTGCCCCCTTGGGGGTTTTGGTTCCCTTGGTTCTGGTTGCCCCCAATGGGTTGGTGCTGTGGGGGTTGATTCCCGCCTTGACCAGGGTTGTTATTGTTCCTATTCCATCCTTTCTTTTTGGTATTGTTCAAAGGGTGATTTGGATTGGCTGTGTTCAACTGTTCAAAATTCTGGTACTGTTGAGCAGCAGAAGGTTGAACAAAATTTACCCCCGCATGTGGATGTGGGGGAGCCATGGGTTGTGGAGGACTAGGAAATGGGAAGTATGGATTTTGTGGTGGTACCAATCCATAAGGTACATAGGAAGGCTGTGTGCTTTCACTAGTACTATAAGCTGATGTTGACGGAGTACCACTATTTGGGGGAATAGGTGGATGTATGGGAGGTACCAGTTGTGGTCCACTGATGGGTGGGGGTATAGCAACAGGATATGGTTGTTGATAGGGAAGTGGGGGGTCATAAGGAGTGCCCCCATATGCCGATGGGTATTGAGTTGTTCCATACATCGGTGGTGGTTGGGGTTGTGGAACATGGTGCGTGGTGGCACCTATTAGTCCGTCTGTTGAGTGAGACATCCCAGGTTTGTCTTGGCCAAATGGCACAGGTTTTGGAAGATCAGGAAGTACCGTGTATAAGTACCCTGACTGTGCATAGATAAGGTTATATTGTTGGGCCTTACTGATGGCTTCCTCTTTGGACTGAGGGAAGGTGGAAGCAACATCCTTTCCAAGGAGAGCGACAAGTGATCTAAGAAACCAGTCGAGGCACTATTGCTTGGTGGTTTCTGCTTTACACAAACTACGTCGCCTACGCCACTCATGAATGTGGTCAGCGATGTGGGTGGCTGAGGTCTATTTGAAGTTAGACAGTAGTTCTAGACCATTGTCATGGCGAATGGGTAATTGGAAGAAGGTCAAAAATGCTTTGGCTAATGACTCAAAGGTCGTATGTGACCCTGATTTTTCTTCGACATACCATTTGGCTGATGGGCCGGTAA
>ML797546.1:480107-495902 GCA_009831015.1 Picea engelmannii
AACTTACAATGATTTCTGAGATCGGCCACCGTTCCTCGATCCTGATCCTGGGCTCCTCCTCTTCTTTGTCCTCCAACTGCTTTGCTTGAACTTCTCCTAAAGCTTGAGGAAAGGCTAAAGGGTTGGGACAATAATGGACTTGGAAATTTTGGTAGAGTTTCTTTGCTATGATTTTCCTCCTTTGAATAGTACCCCTACCCCTCCTTTTATAGGCTAGAAGGAGCTAGGGTTTTAGGCGAACTCTCGGCCATGCATGGTTGGGAGTTCCAGTTAACTGACAAAAATCTCTTCGTCCCGGCGGAAACTCTCCTGATTTTTTTCTTTGTTAGGTAAACGCGGGCTGTAGTGGGCCAGCCAGCGTTCACACACATGCTACAGAAGGCCTGCTAGCGTCCCAATGCGCCCAGTGCTAGGTTATGGCGCGGGTTACTTGATTTAGGAGGTTTTTGAAGAGTTTTTTCAGCATGGCATTGGCAAGGAAAGGCAATGAGTAGGCCTGATGCCAGGTAAGTAGGGATAGTGCAATTTAGGGTTATAACACTCCATCACAACCTGGATTACAAAGATGATATCCAAGGTCTTCAATATCGTCGCCCCAAAGTACGAATCTAACCATATGATTACATGTGTTGAAGTCGAACATGGTAGAAACCACTTGATTACCGGTCATTGATGAAACTATTAACAAGTGCGAGGGAAATCACCATTGATGTCAATGACTCCCAAGGTACCATAGTACAGTCCATCGAGTGTGAATGAATGAGTTGATGTCAAACATCCGATGGAATATTTCGAGCAGGGGTCAGTGATGTAAAACCACTGTCAAAAGCGAGGAAACCTGCCATTTAGGCATGCAAGCTCCAAGGTACCAAATAATTTCTAAGTCTTGTTTCCGGATAATGAGCTGAAGTCGATGGAACAAAACTCGTCACAGGAGGGCCTTGATGTATCCCCCATCAATGACATGAAATGAGTAACAGATTTTGAAGGTGAGACTGAGTATGATGTGAATTGGACTGGACACAGGGAAGGCCGACACGGAGAGAATGGATAACTGTAGATGGCCGACTCAATATAGTTTTCTGATAGACTTCTCTTGAACATATGAAAGACATGACCAATGATTTGGTAGCATTGACTCAAAGACGACACAGGGAATGACCTTGTAGCAAATCGAATGACAGACAAATGGATTTCCCAAATCGGCTTCAAATGATGAATAGGGGGTGTCATGTTCAAGAGAGACACTTACTGCCAATCAATATGAAGATGAAAACATATCCCTTTCCCAAATTTTCCCCCACCATTTCTGGCGAGTACCTCTTTATTTTTACGCAAGCTTGAGGAGGATAACATATGCTTGTTGATATAAGCTCATCCTTCGGATGAGTCCCTTGGAGTATATTTAACGAACCCTAAGAAGGAGTGGTTCGGTCCCATCACGGGTCTGTCAATGTTTGTTTAATGAGTCCAGAGATAGAAAACTTGAAGGTTTTTCAAGATTATAGAGTTTGGAAAAACACTTAAAAGAGAACTCTCTCAGTTCCTTTTTCGTAAAATAGTCTGGATGAGACCGAAAAAGAGATAAATTATCGCTCGTCAGACGCTTATTTCAAATACTTTATCGAGGGTGAAAATAGCAAGGTCGCTCGACAATCTTTTCATGTTTAGAGAGTCTGAAAAGAGCTTAAAGAGGACTCCAGGGGGGTTCATTTTTCGTATAACCTTGTTGATCCCGAAAAAGTGATAAAAGTATGCTCAATCACGTTCTCATGTATTTACGAGCGCAAGAACGGACAAAAACGACGCTCGAGGTTTTAAGTAAAAACCATAAAAACAATCGAAACACACGATGTAAAAAGAAAAACATGTCCATATCCCTGTATTAAATCGTCAAAATCAACACGCCTGCAATAATTACACTCAACATGACATTATGGATTAGGTTTTAGTCAATAAATAATCAAAAAACCCAAAATGATATAGTAAAAGTAAATAAAATGAGTCAATACCCTTTTTTACCACACCATTTGACATTTCCACTATTGAGCTCAAAAAACCCCTCTTTTACCCTCCGAGTTCGGCGTTAGATTTCGGGAGATACGAGGGACCATTCAACGATCCTTCTGTGACATTAAGGTAGGCTCTTCATCCTTAACATTTTCATGGTTTCATTTTGTCATTTCATTGGTTAAATTTCTATTTTTAAGATGTTTTTCTAGGCCCTATATGCACGCTAGCATTCTCGCAGGCAGCCCATACGAGACCTGCGAGAATGATGCATTCTCGAAGGTGAGCCTTAAGCCACCTACGGGGTTCTTGCACTGTGCAAATGGGGCACCTGCGAGAACCGCAAAGCCCAAAAAAAATTTAAATTTTTAGCCTAATGAAAAAGATCTAAAGCATGAAAAGTTATTAATCCTCCTTTTATGTTCCTTGTGCAGATAATTGGCCATAAACATGGTGCTTGAGTGACATGAAAGGGAACATGAAGAGGATAATGCAATGGTCAAGAATCATCCTCCTACCATAGCTGCATTGAGAGATTGTGGGCTCTTGAAATACTTTCGCATCCCGGGCATGAGGGCCCAAGTCAGACTACTAGAGTACCTGGTCCGTATGTGGGACCCAGATCAACAAGTTTTTCATGTGGGAGCTCACACACTATCCATAGACATTGAGGACATATACTTTTTGACTAGATTGTCCAGGCATAGGTATTATGTTAGCCTGACCTGTAGTAGAGGTGGTGGGCTAAAGATGAGTGAATACTGCAATCAATATTGTGTACCCGAGGCTGAAAGGAAAAAAGGAAAAGTGGCTATCTGGGGGGTATAAGATTTGACCCTCCATACTATCATTTCACTATAGCTTGGACGGCTGGGAGTTCTGCTCCTCATATGGCATTACAGAGCTACTTCTAGTACGCCATCGAGTGTACTGAGCCTCGAGTATTCAACTGGGCAGATGTTGTGCTTCGCAGTATCAAAAAACAATTGACCAAATGTAGGCGGGGTGACCTGAAGCAATTTGAGTATGGATATTTACTGGTATCCTTCTTCCTCGAGTGGGTCCCATTACTGAGGCTACAGGTGGAGTGGAACATACCGGGTCCCAGAGATCTGCGGATGCTGAGATGGTGTCAGCTTATGGCCCGGCACGTAGCAGGACCAATCATCAAATATGATGATACGTTCTTTGACTGGCTTCAACCACAGATGATGATGGTTGATGACTACACTTATGCTGGGCTGGATTTTCGAGGAGATCTAGATTTGGCATTGCCCAAGGACGCTCAGTGGGGGGACCTTGGTAAGAAGGGCACAGATTTTTTCCTTTTTTAAAAGTTTTTGAATTTTTATCATATTCAAAAGTTTTTGTTTTATATATTTATCCGAAGACTAACACAAAATGTTTGTTGATAACACAAATGTTGGACTGTATAGACCTCCTGGCACTTCTCCTATCCAGCAGCGAGGAGAGGTAGCAATAGCACCACAGTATGTTGAGGATTATCAGGTGGTGGAACAGAATTTAGAGGGCCTGACAGCAGACATTCCAAATATGACTCTGGAAGAGGTTCCACGATGCGATCAACGTCACACTGTAGGGGTATCAACAACTATGAGTCGACTGCTCCATAGGGTTTCTAGGGAAGTCGTGTGTTACCATGAACGTCATCCATGATGTCATTTTGTAGAAGCTATGAGCTTCAAATTTTGATATTTTGGTCTTCAGACAAACTTTTTGTAAAAACTCTTTTGATCGTTATATATACAGATGGTTTCTACCGGTTTACTTTATAATGTGTGAATTTTAATGTGTTTAATTTATAAATGGTTCAAATGTATGTCCAATACATAATTAGCCAATGTATCTGTTAATGTATTAAGACATCTAGGAATATGTTGATATTCAATGTGATCAAAATAACGTTCCAAGAGGAGAATTCGCAAATACACCTGTAACAAAGTAGGACTTCGAATAGAGTAGATATTACTTAATAGTAGTACTACAAGCTGCGAATCAAGTCGCACAACCAAATGACGAATTCCGAGTGAGATAGCATCAACCAATAATTCAATAACGGCGCTATACTATGCAATGTTGTTGGTTGCACGGCCAAGGCATACACCTCGTAAAGATACAAGTTCGTTTGTTGGGGCATATATTTCCCAAGTAGTGGAATCTAGGTTCCGAGTACTACGGCTAGCACCATCAGCGAAGCCAATATATGGTAGCGAAGACTCCGACATCTGGCAATCAAACACAACATCACATAAGGGTAGAGACCAGATAACGTCAAAAGAAAATTAAAGTAACACACACAAAGTATGATACATAAAATACAAGTACTTGTGCACAAATGATTTATGCATAGTACTTCTTCAAGTACAACCCATTCCTGGGTTCACTCAAAGGGATACCATCGTAATCTACTAGCTCATATGCTCCTTTTTCCAAAAATCGACGAACAATATAAGGACCTCGCCACATTGGTTCAAATTTCCCAGCTCCTAACACATCTCAATCCTGTTCATAGAGAAGAACAAGATCACCTTCAGAGAAAATGTGAGGCTTGACATGCTTGTCATATTGTGCCTTGACATGTTTCTTCTGGGCTTCTATTACTAGAGTGGCGTCACATCAAGTTTTGTATAATTGCATTAGATACAATAGATGTTCTTCTTCATCAGAAGTATTGGGTAAGAGTTCGACTTCTAGCTTCAGAGACAGTATCTCGCATTCTATAGGAAGAATGGCTTCCACACCATAGACTAATCGAAAAGGTGTAAACCCAGTAGCGGATTTGACAGATGTCTGGTATGCCCACAATGCCGAAAACAACATTGTGTGCCAACTTGTTTTATGAATTCCTATCATCCGTCAAAGCATAGTTATAAGAACTTTGTTGATCGCTTCGACTTGACCATTAGCTTGTGGATAATAGGGTGTTGAGTTATCATGACGAAGACCCAACTTCTCTGTAACTTCAGACATCATAAAATTCCTAAAGTGACTGTCGTGATCAGTGACGATAGCTTGGGGAACACCAAAACGAGCTATGACATGGTTAAAAAGAAACAAGGCTGCAGTCTTTCCAGTATTATCGAATGTCGGCATCACCTCGGCCCATTTTGTAAAGTAATCAACAGCTACAATGATGTAACCATGCCCCCCAGCCGAGTGAGGGTGACATGTCATGAAATCGATGCCCCATTTCGCAAAGGGACCAACTGAGACGATAGGATGAAGAGGAGCAGGATGTGACCGAATTTTTTGATTGTAGGTCTAGCAGGCATGGCATTTCTGAACGACAGTAATACAGTCATTGAACAAGGAAGGCCAAAAATACCCTGCTCGTAAGATCTTCTGGGCAGTAGAATACCCAGACATATGACCACCACATGCTCCGAAATGGCAGTCATTCAGAGCTTTCTCAGCTTCGTCAAACGTCAGACAACGTCGAAAAACAGAGTCAATTCCCCAACGGTAAAGAGTATCCCCAAGGATAATGTATTGACGAGCTTGATAGCGTATGCGATGTCGTTCAGTACTAGACAAAGAAGACCGGAAAGTCTGGGTTTGGAGATATATAATGATATCTCCATACCAAAGATCGTCAGTGATAATAAGGAAAAGAGATTCATCGGGTAATGAATCTACTACTACATTTTCCGTTGCAGAATGAGGAAAATCACATATCAACTCAGCAAAAACTAAGGATTTCTTAGACTTGGTGCGATCGAATTCCAAATCAAACTCCTGGAGTATGACAATCCATTTGGAGTATTTCCCCCCTAACAATTGACATGTCAAAATATGTTGCATAGGGTTGCAATGAGAAATCACCGTAGTTTTCCGTGAGAGGATATAGTGCCGAAAGTGTTGAACAGCTTGAATGGCAGCCAACGCCATTTTTTCAACATGTTGATACTTGATTTCAGTGGGTGCGAGACTTCGAATCAAGTAGTAAATAACATGTTCATCTTGCGCATCATCCTCTTGGACGAGAACCATGCCAATAGTATACTCCGAGGCAACAAGATAAAGAAAATAATCACGACTATAATCAGGAGGAAAGAGAAGCAGAGCTCGCGTGAGGGACAAATTCAAATCTTCAAAAGCATTGTTGGCAATGGCATCCTAGACGAACTCTGAATCTTTCTTTAGTAGCCGCGTAAAACCACGAGTAATCTCGGCGTAATTAGGGATGAAACGACGAAGAAAGTTTGTTTTCCCCTGCAAACTTTTCAACTGACGTAGTGTAGAAGGAGGAGGGAGATTAAGAATTGCCTCAACCTTAATAGGATCCACCCGGATCCCTTGAGGTGAAACGATAAAACCTAGAAGACGGTCGGATTCTACGTAAAAAACACACTTATGAGGATTTAAAAGTATACGATAGAACCAACAATGAACGAAAATGGCTCAGAGATGAGTGGGGTGATCGACTCGGTGCAAAGAATGAGCTGGTAAATCATCCAAATAGGGTTGAACGATATGCTTTATATCATGAAAAGCATAAGACATAGCAAGTTGAAATGTCGTAGCAACGTTCTTAAGACCGAAGGGAAGTTTCCTATAGGAAAAAGTACCCCAAGGACAAATAAAAGCATTCTTATGTTGGTCCTCGGGAGCGATGTTAATTTGATTATAGCCAGAGAAACCATCCATGAGGGAGAATATTTCACTTCTGGCGCAGTCATCAACAATGTGATCGACGAAGGGGGTGGGAAAGTTGTCCTTAGGACAAGCTTTGTTAATATCCCTATAATCAACACATACACAAATACTGCCTCCTTTCTTGTCAATCAGGAAAGGGTTGGAAACCCATTCTGTCAGAGCCACTGGATAAATAAAGTCGGCTTCAAAAGTTTTTCAACTTCGAGTTTGATAGCAGCCGCTTTCTGTGGGTGAACTGGATGAAGGCGTTTCCTGACAGGTTTATCTCCAGGGTATGTCTTTATCTCATGTACAACAATAGCAGGGTCGATACCTGGCATCTCTTTGTAGCTCCAGGCGAACATGTCACGAAATTCTTTGAACAGAGATGTATAGGTGACTATTTCGTCCTGGGAACAGGAAGCTCCAATATGGACATTTTCGATGATTCTAGGTTTAACGGATATGTCAATGGGAATCGTGAGAGAGATATTACTGAGGTTCCCTT
Source organism: Picea engelmannii (assembly GCA_009831015.1). NCBI lineage: Eukaryota > Viridiplantae > Streptophyta > Pinopsida > Pinales > Pinaceae > Picea > Picea engelmannii. The sequence goes on from ML797546.1 coordinate 487,282, forward strand.
TGGCAAACACATCATGTGTAGATCCGAGAACAGTCGATATGACAACAACAGTCGACGGAGTCGAAATCCGTTGGTAGTTTTCAAGAGTGTGTTGTTCCAGAAAGAGTATGGAACGATGATGCCCATCGTCCCAAGGGGTGTCCTCCATGACGGACATGTTCATCTTGTCAGTGGGAAATATAACACGAAAAGGATCAGGAGACAACTCATCTAAAGAAGAAGTAGAAGGTGTTTCTGATTGAATGCCCTGATATGCCGATTCAACCAGACTTAACGGCATTACATCGCCGAAACAAAGATGATCTCCAGGGTCAGGGACAATCCAAGGGTCGTGAGATGCAGGAAGTTCATGAGGTATGAGGGAGATCATGTTGATAGAAGCGACAGACGGGCGTGGAACATTGGGCAGTGGAATGGAAAAAGTACCCATTAACGAGGAGTCCTTTAAAAGGCCTACACCAACGTTCTCATAACCTGGTGGGGTTTTAGCAATAAATGACACGTTGCCAATATGAGTATCGGAATTGAAGAAGGCAAGTTGGTCAATGGTAACAACCTTTCCTTGATGAGGGAAACGTACTACATGGAAAAGTGTTGACAGAACAACATGCATGGAATTGATCCAGCTACGACCAAGTAAAAGATTATAATCAAGGGGAGTGTCAAAGACTTCCACTTCAACTTGGACCATCTTACCTTCTAGTGTAATGGGCAATGAAGGAAGAACATCGTAAGGCTTAAAACCAGAGCCATTGAATGCTTTAAGAGTGTTTTGTGATTCATTTAAGGGAGGAGAGCCTATGGCTTTCCAACAAGCAAAAGATATTACACACGTTGAGGCACCCTCGTCGATAACAATTCGACAAATGTTCTTGTCCAAGACAACAACTTGTATTTGGAATGTGAGTTGAGGGGGTAACCTTGGAATATGATCATCCAAGTCAAAGAATATCAGATTTGTATCTGTCGGGTCAATTCCACCTATAGATTTTAACAGTGCCTTCCGTTGTGCAGGATAAGACTGAAGGACTTCAAGGTTTGACATCGTTGAAGGTGCCTGGGCCAAATATTCAACAATGTTGTAGTTCTGGGCTGCACGAGCATGAGGATTGAAATCCCATTTCCGAACAACACCCTTAGGGGGGGGTCGCAGAACTGTATCAAGGCTCGGTTGTTCGAGATGAAGAGGACCGTTTGTAGGTGGAGTTGGTGGAGAGGGTTGTACCAAAGTAGCAGGTAAATCATCAACCATTCTCCTTAGACAGAGATTAATCTTTGTCTCTAGTTGTGAGTGCAACGTTGTTCTTCTTAGAATCACCAGTACACATCAAAACATATGATGTCGTAGACGTATATGGTTGGTCATGAATGACCAACTGAGCTTGTTGTTGAGATGGGAAGGGTTGTGACAAGACAGCTGGCATAGCTGGTTTTTGGGTTCCTTGAAGGAACTTAGTGACCTCGGCACGTCGTGGAAAATCCTTCGTGTAGTGATCGTCACCACAGATAAGGAAAGGGTATCGTAGTTTGTGTTTATCCTGATCATCAATAGGAGTAGTTTTAGTTTTCTCTGTTTGATTATTATTTTTTCCCTCCTTATTCTTGCCTCTCCCCTTTTTAGATTTGTTTTTACCGGCTGGGGTAGATTGGACAACATTGACCTCAGAAGTTTTGCTGGTGGGAGTGGCAGGAGATGGAGCATCTTGAACATTAGAAGAAGTAGATTTAGGGGTTGTACTTGAAACAGAATGTGAATGGGCTTGGGAAGTACCAATCACACCGTCAGTTGCATGCGAGGCAGCTGGAGTAGTTGAAGTGCTGGAAGTACCAGGACGAGGTAATATACTAGCAGCCTGCGAACAGTCCTCAAAAATGTGATTTCTGGAAAGAGATGAAGGTAAAGTTTCTCAGGAAAAAGTTCTAATGAAGAGCCTGAATACACCATCATCAATACATCATCATGATGACCAAAATCATGGGTAACAATCTTGTGAACTTGCATCTCTTAAGCATGTACTGAAGATCTATTATGAGAGAGAGAGTGTATGGAAGATCTCATGGACACATCAAAGTTTCAGTAATTCTGAGATCATGACGACAAAAGTGTCAAAAGTTCAGAAACCCTAGTTTCTGAAGTATACACGGGCCGTAGTGAGCCAGGGCGCATACATACGCGGGATGAATGATGACAGGGCACATACAATGGATAAAGTCATGAAGTCTTGTGTGTGAGTTGGTGCCAGGCTCTTGAATACTAAAGTTGGTTCCAGATCTACATTCTATGGGCTCAAATCTACCATAAAAATTCTGGTATGGTTACATCGTTGTCTTGATGGATACTCTTGCGTTGTGTAGTGAATTCTTAAGGCATTCTTAGTATGGTTGTTTTGATTTGGTTTGTGTTGGTTGATAGAGTGAGAAACACTCTTATGATTTAGTACTAATATGATTGCCATAATATGTTGATTTTTTATACATGATTGAGTAGCATTCATATTGTATGGTTGAGGAGCATGAGTAAGTTTTTGGAGAGCTTGGATGTGTTGTGATTGGTTATGGAATATATTGGCCAATGAAAGACAGAAGATAATGTGATTTAAGGTTGCAGAGGATCTGAGTTCATCTTGAAAAGAAAACCCTAAGTACTTAGATGTGATACGCAGGTTGTAGTACAGACTGACCGCGTACATATGCAATTTGTACTACTGGTAGGGAACGTACATACGCGTGTTGCACTACCGACAGGTCACGTACCTGTTGACAGATTGATATTTGTTGAGGATTGTTGCCTCATCTCAGTTGGTGTTGAGGGTGTAAGCTGAGTCTTTCATTATAGAGTCATTTCTCTAGTAGATGTGTACTCTATTTAGTTGTTGTTGTTAAACCCAAGGATTGTAGTCCGTAATAAAAATAAAATTGTACATACATCTTGTGTTCTTTGTGTTCCTTGTGGTGATGATTTATTGATAAAATTTTGTTGATATATGTTGTTGATGTATTTTCACATTTAACTGGTTATAAATGAACACGATAAGTAATGAATAAATGGTGATTTCTAACTAATGCGTTTCACGAAAGGGAAGTTTTGAAAAAGAGCCCTACACTATTCACCCCCCCACCTCTTAGTGTAGTCGATGTGTCCAATATTTCGTATCAGAGTAGGCCTTCACTATAAGCATTAACAAGCTTGGAGGAGATCTATGGACACACAAATGGATGATGAAGTTACAATCCTTGATGAGGAAAACTATTCTACTTGGAGAATAGAAATGAGAAAAACTATAAAACTATAAAAGAGAGCATAGTACAATGACCTTTCGCCAAGGATCTATGGCTAAAGCTAGATGAGACATATCAAATAAAGAAGGAAAATATTGAAGACCACTCCATCAAGATCATAAAAGGTAAAGAATCTCAAACTCTTGATTGCATTATTTCTAAATGTGATGATGTTGGAAAAAAGGAAGATCTTGAAGATATTTCAAATGAAGGTAAAGAATCCTCAAATACCCTTGATTGCAATAATTCAAAATGTGATGATATTGAATATTTCTCTACAAGTGAAGAAGAAAATCTAGAAATAGTTTGTGTAGAGTTTGATGGTAGTTATCCTATGGAAAGAATATAAGAAAAGCTATCGGATCTTAAAGATAAAGTTGAAAGGGGTCTATATGAATAAAGAAATTACTATTACTATATAGACTATATCTATCTTTCCAATAACACTAAAATTTTTCTTAAGAAGAGTCAAAGACACATCTTTAAGTTAAAGGAAATGATCAAAGAGCAAGAAGATAGTAAAAAGACTTAATTAGAAGAAAAGGAGGAAGAGATCACAAGACTAAAGAATGAAAAAGAAGATAAGAAGGTAGATGATGAGATTAGCAAAAGTTTTGAAATTATTGTCCATCTCAAGACCCAAATTGAAGAAGCCAAAAGGGTAGAGGAACTATTGAAGAATCAAGTAAATGAAAAGGAAGAGTCATGTCATAAGTTAGAAGATGAATTTGTTGATCTTATAAAGAAAGTAGAGAAGTCAAACAAATTCTTGAATAGCTCACAAATCTTGAATGAGATCTTGGAAAGTCAAAAATCACCAAATGATAAATCAGGTCATGGATACAAGAGAGAAGTTACACATGTTGAAGAAAGAACCTCAAAGAAGCATGAGGTAAGTCCCTCACTCTCAAAGGATGAAGATAATGTTGCAAGACAACCACCTACACAAAGGAAGGAAAGTTTCAAAAGAACAAATCAAGGAAGACATCAAGAAGCCATCCTTACACCTCAAAGAAGATGGACACCAAAGAAAAGGTATGAAAGTGTTTTTCATGGTCAATGTTATTCATGTAATGAATATGGTCACAAAGATTTTGAATGAATATATTATGCAAGGAGAAATAATGGAATATTTCATAATACCATAAGGTGTTGGAGATGTGATCAAGTAGGACACATTGTTGTTCACTATCACAACATGAGATGCTACAGTTGTAGTGGATTTGGCCACAAATCCCAAGATTGCTAGAACACAAGAAGAAATCCCATGATGAGGTCTTCATATAGAATGACTAGAAGAAGGAATGAAGTAAGGAAGGGAGACATATTTGAAAATATGGAAGCTCGGAGCTCAAGTTCTGAGAAGCATGGACACCTTCAGAAGTGGGTGAAGAAGATTGAACAACCAGAGCAAAATGGAAGCCTTAAGGGAGGCTCAAGTGTGTCATCTACTGAAGCATACGTAGGTGACAGTGGTAACAGTCGCATACATACACAGGCTTACCTTGAATAGGTCTCGTACATATGCGAGTTGTCTATGCAGCAGGTCGCGTATATGTGGTAAAGCCTAAGAAAAGGGCTATGCACATGGGTTGTAGCTTAATGTGATGGTATAACGTTGTGATGAAGGGTCTGGCATAGTTTGTTGTAGGTTCTGACATTGTTTGTTGCAGGTTTTCATGATTACATATTGGATTATGTATAGTGATGATATATATTGAAAGGATATATTGGATGTGTGGCACTAACCCTTGATTATGTATTGAGGTATCTTCTATTGAAGAACAATGTTGGTTATGACAGTGAAGTTATGGTACCTTGGTTATGTGATATATCTTATGATGTATTATTAGAAGAACATTTTATGGATATCGTGATGCATGCATTTGGAATATGGTTGGACTACATCTTGGAGCATTTAGTGGGTGAGTTGATGAGGTGATCATGTTGTACATCATTGATAAGTCATAACTTGATCTATAGTTGATACATGATTGGTACACTTCTAGTACATTGGTAGAGGCACCTATTAGTAGTTGATTGGCACATGTTTTGTGGTGGACTTGACATACATATATCAGGATTCATTGTGTTGTGGTATTGATGCATGGTTGATTGGTACAAGTAGTGACACATGTTGATGTACATGTTTGGTACAATCACAGATGGTATATGTTTGGAATATGGGTACTTGGATAAAAGTACATCATTGGCATTACTTGATTAGCATATACTTTGGTACATGAGATACATGATTTTGATACTTGGTTCATGGTGGAGACATATCATGAAATGATATGACACATGGTTGGCATATTGGTAGATGCACATGGTTGGAATATTGGTAGATGCACATGGTTAGCATGTTGGTAGAGGCATATGATTGGTACACCATTGGCACATGTTTTTAGAATATAGTTGATACATTCCATTGATGATATCTTATGGAAAATCGTATGGTGTTGATGTACATGGTTGATGTACTTGGGTGTTGTGCATGGTGGGCACACAATTTGGTACATGATGTACTTGGTTGATGTTTTATTCATGATTCTCTATTTTTGACATATCTTTTGTTTTATGGTATGGCACAAGTTTTGATACATGGACAGGTCCAAGGATCGTCATAGAAAAAGCAATTGTTCTATGATTCAGTTGAGCAGTGGCATTTGTAGTAGAAGCATATTGTAGTAGTAGCATATTGTTTGTATTGCAAAAACGATAGGGGGAGTCATTCTTCTTCCCATGATTCGAGGAGGATATTTTATTAGATGCATACTAGGTAAAGTAGCCCTATACTTGGAGAAAGACCACAAAATCATAGTTCCAAGGGGATAAATGATCACAGGGGAGCATGAGAGATATATCTTCAACATTACATCAAATTAATATCCCTTGTTCAAAAATTGGGAATATATTACTCAAAGGAATATCAAAGGCATTCAGACAGGGGGAGAAGCCCCATGGAGAGTTCAAGCAGGGGGAGCATCCCCAAGAGGAGAATGACCTTTTTCCATTGATGTCAAAGGGGGAGAGATAATCACATTGATTTGATTGATGAATATTGATGTAGAGCATGCCTTGCCTACATTTTGAAATCAATGATTGGTGTTGACATCAATGTTGGTATTGCCATAAATGCCAAAGGGGGAGATTGTTGGATCATGTCCTCATTGATGCCAAAGGTTTGATTGATTGATGTCAAGTGATTTATTGATGTCAAAGGATTGATGTCAAGTGATTGATTGATATCAAGTGATTTATTGATGTCAAGGGATTGATTGATGCCAAAGGATGGATTGATTAATTGATGATTTATGTCAAATATACAATGTCTTGTCATAGATTACTAATGTAATTTGTATTTTCCTTGATGAGAATGGATATATTTCAAGTGGAATCATAGTCATATGATGTCATTTATATGATGCATAGATAAATATGGATCAATGAGTTTTCATTGATGTATGATGCTTAGATGAAGATGGATCGATGTGGTTTCATTGGTATATGATGCATTTTTGGGTTGATGTAAAGATGACTTATTATTGTCTTATCATGCTTGATAAGGAGTTCAAATGGAAGAACTCCAAAGTTCTCCCCTTATGGTGAAATCCCCCATGGGAAGACGCTTTATGGTTGATTTATCCTAGAAGTATGGTTGAGAACCCATGCTTAAATGTGGAATAATGAGATGAAGATCGGTGAATTTGTCAGTGGAACTATCCTAGATGGATATTGCTTCTCATACCATTTCCAGTGGTATGTGGAATGTCACATAAATCCTCATGGTTTGAGATTTATGGCCTTACGAAGTTGGAGGACCCTAATATGTAGGGTTGAAGCCCCAAAAGGTCAAATAATTCAAAGAGCTTGCAAAGAAGAAACTATTATTTAAATGATAAAGTGAAGTGACAAAGTCAAGGAGGATTATTTAAATAATAAAGTGAAGTGACAAAATCAAAGAAGATTATTTAAATGATAAAGTGAGGTGACAAAGTCAAGGAGGAATATTTAAATGATAAAGTAATGGATAACTTTCTAATTATGGAAAGTGGTTAACCCTAAAATGAGGAAAATAGGTTAAGTGACCTAGAAGTGGGTTAAGTGACCTAGAAGATGATTCTAAGGAATCTACTTGGAGAGTATAAATAAGAGGCAAGGGTCTCTTGTGAACTTGCATCTCTTGAGAATGTATTTAAGATATATTATGAGAGAGAGAGTGTATGGAATATCTCATGGACGCATCAAAGTTTCGGTAAGTCTGAGATCATGACGGAAAAAGTGTTGAAAGTTCAAAAACCCTAGTTTCTGAAGTATACGCGATATGTAGTGAGCCAGGGTGCATAAATACATGGGATGAATGAGGAAAATGAATGTATAGTGGGTGAAGTCATGAAGACTTGTGTGTGATATGGTGCTAGGATCTTGAAGACTGAAGTTGGTTCCAGATCTGCATTCTATGGGCTCAGATCTTCCATAAAAATTTTGGTATGGTTACACTGTTTTCTTGATGGATACTCTTGCTTGTTGTGTAGTGAATGCTTAAGGAATTCTTGGTATGGTTGTTGTTATGTTGTTTGTGTTGGTTGATAGAGTGATAAACACTCTTATGATTCAATACTGATATGATTTCCATAATATGTTGATTTCTTATACATGATTGAGTAGCATTTATATTGTATGGTTGAGGAGCATGAGTAAGTTGTTGGAGAGCTTGGATGTGTTGTGATTGGTTATGGATTATATTGGACAATGAAAGACAGAAGATAATGTGATTGAAGGTTGTAGAGGATCTGAGTTCATATTGAAAAGAAAACCCTAAGTACTCAGATGTGATACGCAAGCTATAGTACAAATTGGCCGCATACATACGCAAGTTGTACTACTGGTAGGGCACGTACATACATGTGCTACACTACCGACAGGTCACGTACCTATTGACAGAATTCTATCTATTGAGGATTGTTGCCTCGTCTCAATTGGTGTTGAGGGTGTAAGTTGAGTCTTGAATTATAGAGTTGGTGCTCTTGTAGAGTTGTACTTTATTCAGTTGTTGCTGATAAACCCAAGGATTGTAGTCTGTAATAAAAAGAAAATTGTACATACATCTTGTGTTCTTTTTGTTCCTTGTGGTGATGATTTATTGATGAAACGTCGTTGATATATGTTGCTAATGTATGTTCACATTTAACTAGTTGTTATCCACATTTTTGGTTATCAAGATGATATTATGATTATGTCATGATAATGGAAGATCAAACTCTTCATTAAGAACTTTTTCCTGAAGAAAGTTACACTTGCCATTTCCTCCAAAATCATATTTTGAAAGTAATACGCAG
>ML797546.1:496493-525608 GCA_009831015.1 Picea engelmannii
TTCTTGTTTAGGAACTCTCATTTCCTGATTTTCATCCATTTCATATTCAAATCTATGAATTTCACATTCCTTATTAGGAACTTCACCCATCATTTTCTTGTTATCAATTTCTTCATTTTTAGGTGCTAGATCATCTTTCTTACTTTCTATTTCAGATTTTCTTCTCCATACCTTTTCATGAGATATTTTTTTTATTGGATATTTATTTTCTAAATTTGTCCTTTGAGATTTGTCATTTCTTATTTTCTTCCAACCTTCATTAGATTTTCTTCCTGACTAGTATGAATTATTTCTCATGGATTGACTTCTTGATTTTCTGCAGTTTTTTGATTTGTGACCAAACCTATCACAGTTGTAACATCTCATTGTATGACAAAACTTTGTTGTGTGGCCAACATAATTACATCTCCAACATCTCATTAAGTTATTGGACCTTCCTAAATTTTTGTTTTCAGGACTCTTGTATTCCAATGCTTTGTGACCAAAGTTATTACAAGAAAATCAATAACCATTGAAGGTTTTTCCATACTTGAGTCAGTTGTGACATGAGAAGTCTATATTTTGATATGTTTCTTATTTTTGACTTTTATAGCTTCCTTATTTGACAAAGTTCATGGTTTGTTTTAGGTTTGTGACTGTAACTTTTTCTTTTGAGGAGTATGATCCTTTATCATTTTTTTGAATGGTGCTCCATTTGCCACCTTCTTATTTCTTATTGTATCCAAGACCAGTTTTGTTATCAGTTGGTCTTTGACTGTTCTAGATCCTATATAGGATAGCCGAGTTGTTCTGGAATTTGACAATTGCTTTTGTCTTTTCATTCTTATTTTTTAGGTTGATAACTTCCATTTCCAACATGTGACATGTTTCTTCCTTTTTAGTCAACTAAATCTTCAAGGATTCTTCTTTTTCCTTAGCTTCTTCAAGTTGAGTCTTTAGATTGATGACCATTTCTTCTTTATCATCCAAGAATTCTTTGCAGTTGTTGGTTTTTTCATATGTCTTCAACTCTTCTATATCATTTTTTAGATAAACAACTTCATTCTTCAATCTTTTGATTTCTTCCTTGTTTTCTATATCAATCCTTTTGAGGTTGATGACTTCCAATTCCAATGTGTGACATAATTTTTCCTTTTTAGTCAATTGGCTCTTTAGGGTTTCTTCACTTTCCTTAGCTTCTTCAAGTTGAGTCTTTAGAGTGTTGACCAATTCTTTTGTTTCTTCTAATTCTTTTGCACATTTATTGAATTTGTCATACATTTTCAACTCGTTCATTTCTTTTGTTAGATCAACAACCTCAATATTTAATCTATTGATCTCTTCTTATTTGTCTTCAAGTTGAATCTTTTGTTCATTCTATTCAAGATTAGATTGATCTAATTGTTGTAGTAGCAACATATCTTTCGTTTGAAGTTTCTCCAATTCTTCAAAACTACAAATCAATGTGTATTCAAGCTAGTCAAGAACATCCATAGTAACTTCAATATATAGACCATTTCCTGGTTTCATACTAATCACTTCAAATATAGATACAACATTAATTTTAAAATCTAATTGTTTTTCTTTAGTGAATACTGAGGTATTCATCAATTCCTTGATGTAGTAGTCTTCTTTGTTGATGACTAGGGTTTGCATCAATTCTTTGATGGAATTTTCCTCTTTTGTGTTTTGTTCTTTATTTTGATTATAATTCTCTTTACTTGTATTTTGTTCTTTATTTTGATTATAATTCTCTTTACTTGTATTTTGTTCTTCAATCTAATTGGAATTCTCCTTTTCTATGTCTTGTCCTCTATTTTGATAAGAATTCTCTAGCTGGAGCCATAATACTTTAGTAGAGGTGTAGTGTCCCATCTTTTATTTGACTTGGTCTGAATGTCCATTCTGGATTGCCTTTAATGTTGTTGAATTATTTTTCTTTTCTTATTTTGTAGTTTTGGATTTGTTTTTTGAGGTAGTTGAGTACCAAGGTTTATAAACTACTGAGTCCCAAACACCAGATCCTCTTGACTTCAGATACCTTTTCATTATTTCCCTCCATGAAGAGTAGTTTGTTCCATCAAATAAGAGAGCTTCATTTGTGGAGAGAGCCATTTTTCCACACATTTCTTCATAATCTACCTTCCAGTGTTTAAACTGTGTTGAAGGCACCCACTCTAATACGAATTTTTGAAACACACACCGACACTTAGAGGGGGGGGTGAATCAGTGTCTGGAACTTTTGACTACTTTTCACACTTTCATAGATTAACTGAATTAACTGAATAAGATATATGCAACTCAATTAATTATGCATAAACATGTATAACACAAACTATATGAAGTGCATTGAATGTATTTCTTTTATTTATTTAAATTGAATGAATACAAATAAAATCAATCCTTTAATATATTCAACTTCAACTGAATATGAGAGACCCAACTTGTAGTTCTCAGATCCATCTGAGAAATGAGGAATCCAACCCTCATAACAAGACCCATCTTGTTGATCTCAGATCCAACTGATATGTGAGGAATCCAACCCTCATAACAAGACTCATCTTTTAAGCATGCACCAACCTGATAGAATGAGCTTTCATTCAATCCATTATATATATATATATATATATAATCCACCAAGACACTATTAGATTCACCACCACTTCTAGTTTATATAGTATTTCAATAGGTATAGGATTGAACCATTGTGTCTTTTTTACATGGACCATTGCACCTCTTCATTTAATTTTAACATAAATAATCTTTTCCTTTTATTCATTAGTTTATTGTGTAAGTTTCTCAATTTAATTAGAAGACTAATCTTGATTCGAATTTTATCCTCATGAGTTGATCACAGATATGGATCGACTCAATATATCGTTCCCATGCTTCTACTGCATCCCCAGTTTTCCAACAGATCATATTCAATCTTTTACCATCTCTCTGTATTGTTATGGTGTTAATCTTTGTTGAATTACTCTACATACCTTAAGTTGTTTATAGAAATGAATTTTGTATGAGGTGCTTCCTTCAACCCAATGTTCAAATGACCATGGGCTCGTAACCTTGGGTTTATTTTCTATTTGTGATTCCTCTTTAATCTCCTTACCTTACTATATGAATCTCGTTGGAAACATGTATTTTGTGCTTTATAATTCTTCCCCACCTTTTTCTTTCTTTTAGCCCCCATATGTCCAATATTAGGACTTTGTTCTTCAAGCTTCGACGATCCATAAATTTTATTCTTTTCACCAAATTATTTTTATCACCGAAGCGATATATTTCAAAGTGTTGCAACTAGATCAAATTCAATTCATGAATTGTAATCCTCATTGTTGATCACAGTTCCAGATCAATGGTCTGATTATTATTTTAAAGGACTCATTTCTCACAATTTTCTTATCCTTATCCAATGGCTAGGATTCAATCATGATATGGATGACTTTTGTTTCATACAATACTTTGCAACTTCATGATTATTTTTCTTTTAATAACTTCTTCTAGTTTTCATCGAAGTGTCGAATGGGCTCATTGTCGTAGATCTTACCTTTTTGTTTACGGTTGGATTTTCTCACTCCTATAGATCTTTCATGATATATATCAATGGACCTGTTTTAATCATCCAATAAGTGAATAACTATCCTTTTCCTTGAGACTTCCTAACTTTGGCCCTATTTATCCTATCTTTCCACTTTGTCATCCAACGATCAAGATAACTCCCAAAAGAGACCTGACTCTAGGATATTCTTGCCTTTCCTTAGTTCCAAGTATATCTGGAGTGGTGGATCTCTCATCAACCGTTGATATTACCTTTTTGTTCGACAGTTGGATCTCCTCGTACTTATTTGATCCCATTGACTAATCGAATGATCGTGAATTAATCTTATTTCACTGGCTTAATCCAATGACCGATAAATATTCCTGAGAATCTTAATTCAACGACCAATGTTATTTTGTGACTTCGGCCTTCGATGCTTTGGGTATGTTTGTTGGTAGGATAAGTTGGATATCCCCAAAGGCTATAATCCAATAGTGATGTGGCTTGTTGACATCATTGTTGATGTGGCATTGACTGAGTGGCTTCCACATGTCACCTAGATTCATGACTTTTGTATACCTAAAGTGCCAACTATAACTTGACACTTGTCACGATCTGATTGGGCCATGTGTCCTTGCTGACATGGTCTTGCTAACGTGGATATCCTGACGTTTCATATGTGTTTTTCCTTTGGATCGTTACTATATATCAGACAATCTATTTTTCACCCAAATTCTTGATCCAATGACCCTCATTCACTTCGGGACTTCGGGGCTCTGGCCTTTGGGTAAACTTACATGTTTCAGACTCCTTTTCACTGAAGTGGTTAGTGCTGAAGTTGACCACCATTAGATCTTCCTATCCTCATCCATTGGTCACCATGCATTTCCTAGATCGAATGGCCCTCATTCACTTTGGGACTTTAGGGATCTAGCCTTCGGGTATTCTTGGTTTTTCTAAACTTCTTATTACAGAAGTGGTCAACGCTAAAGTTGACCAACTTCTTATTAAAGAAGTGGTCAACGCTAAAGTTGACCAACTTCTTTCCTTTAGTATGATCTGACGGTTCAAAATTTCCATTCCAAATCAATAGTCAATGTTTAATTCTAGATTAAATCTTGATCTAATGGTTGAGATCGCATCCGAAGCTCCTTCCTAGTCGACAATTGGCATTTATTTCATGACTTCAAGATTTTGTGGATTCTTCCTTATCTCCAATAATCACTAAAGTGGTGAAGTGCTAAAAATTACGCTATCCTTCCACTTGTATCCAATCAATAGTTGATATTTGGACCTTTTTCCAGTAGCGATCGACTGAATATGAATTTTATCGAACTTCATTCTTATCCTTGATCAACAATCATGATCACTTGAAGTATTTTTGCAGAGTATTTCTCTATCTACATAACTTTGTTTCGAATTTACTTGAAGTGGCCAAGTGTCGAAACTTACATTGTCCTTCCACTTGGATTCGATCAATGGTTGAGATTTTAACCTTGTTTCCACCAGTGATCAAATGACTATGAACGTTCTTGAACTTCATTCCTATCCATGATCAATGGTCACGATCACTTGATGTCTTTTTGCATAGGATTTCTCTATATGCATAACTCTGTTTCAGCTTCACTTGAATGAGTTAACTCCTCCCAAGATTTAGGAACATAGGATCACTGTTGATCCTATAATGATCAACATTGATCACAAATTGTTTCTTCCCCAAGGTGATATTCCTTTTTTCTTTAATTACTGTAAATGTTTTATTCATGTTGCCATCAACGAAAACACATAATCAATAATTCCAACAATACCCTCTCTGAATCCTATATTTTTCTAAGTGCGTCTAAAGAGATAAGAGGATCCTACAAGGTCTCTTTGAATTCCTTAGCATTTTTCTTTACATAGGGAAATCTTGAGGAACAACATTCTCTTTGGCGGCATTGCCAGGGAATAGAAATTTAGAAAATTTTAAAAGAATCTTTGTATTTTATTCTTGAGGTTTGATTAAGAGGTATTTATGAATTTACCTAATCCTATAAAACCACATGTTCTTTTTGGTTTGGATGATCAAATAAGTATCTTGAATCTGGTGTACAAGTTGTCCATACAAATCACAGGAAATTGTACCTAATTGGAACAATATTGGCACGTTCTTGCTCAACATTATGCTCAAGCTCAACCTAACCCAGAAGACCAACGAGATTAAGAATGGTGACTCCAGTAAGTGTTTAAAATTTCTCATTTCTTAAAGGATTATATTATAGAATTCTTTCTATATTGCTTTAGTCTTTATTTATTTTCTGGGAAATGACATGCATTTTTCTTCATGGATGAATGAAGTAGAATTACTTCTTACTTTTTTTTTTTGAAAATATTTAATTAATATTTTCATCCAACCAAGCAAACCTGGAGAATACTTTTAGAAATACTCGTTCTCATAAAAAAATCACCACATACTACCCCTTTGTCTAACTGTGTGAAACTTGTTTCTCAAGAAAATAGACAACGAAAGGTAGGATCTTCTTCTTTAGGTTCTTTTGAGATTGAATATATTGAAGTTCCAGAAGTAGAATTTATTGAAAATCAATTTGAATATAAAACCCCACCTAAGGGTAAATTTAGTTCTCCTTTTGATAATTTACTTGGGTGGATATTTCTTATACTAGCTTTACTTGGACTCCTTTTGGAAAGGTTTCATTTATCCTTAGTCTTGTTTCTCCAAAACAACTTCCTAAGACTGAAAATAAACCATCATCTAATTCAAAAGTAAGCATGCCTCCTCGAGTTCAACTGTGGGTTATTTCCTGTTATCGACCTTTGGTACTTCCCAAAAATTACATGACTTACCTTATAAGTATATAAAATAATTACCAAAGTACAATGGTCAAACTAATGTCAGTGTTGAAGACCATTTTACCTTTTTTCGATATTGTACTGATAATCTTGGAGTTTTAGAAGAAGATGTATATCTCAGATTATTTGTGTAAATCCTCGAAGATGATGCTCGACAATGGTTTCGAAATTTACCTGCTAATAGTATTACTACTTGGGAAGAATTTGAAACAACCTTTATAAATCAATGGGGTGAAAAGAGAGATCATCAATATTATCTCACTGAGTTTTCCACTTTAAAGACAAAAAATCATGAATCTATTTCTGACTTCACAAAAATTTAATAAGCTTTATTATATAATTCCTGAAGATATAAGAACCACCCCATATACTGCTAAAGTTACATATTCTTCTTCTTTTAATCCTAAATTTTTCTTATTGCTAAGAGAACGAAGAGCTACTACGTTAGCTACTATGCAAACTGATGCTTTAGATTTAGAAGGAAATTTAGTCGTTGTAGGAAAAAACAAATATAAAGTTGAAAAGTTTGAAACCAATAAAAAGCAAGAAGACAACTCAACAAGAACATCTTCTTACGTTAATAATCAAGATCAAAAGATAAATGAAATAGAAAAAATGGTTAAATCTTTATCTAGTAAGATGGATAAGTTTGAAATAACTAATAAAATCATTCCTCCTAATCCTCTAGCTAATCCACAAAGAAATCTATACAATAATTTTGGAGTGTTTAGGAATTTTCCATAAAAGGATATTGTTCCTTATAGGATACCCTTTAATCCTCAACTTTTGAATAGAGAAAAGAAGGTTGTTGAACCTCCACCACAAGTTCCTTTAAGGGTTAGTAATAACATGATTGAGGATTTTGAAATATAATTACAATATGAGGAATTTGATGTATCAGAAGCATCACATGATATTAGTTGGTTTGAAACAGAGCAACCTCACATATTGACTTTATCAAAAGATCATCAAAATTCGATAATTGACTTTATACAGAATGTTAATATGACATAACAAGAAATGGAAAATATATGGGCTGAACAATATGAAGTTTTTGTTGAAGCGGTCTTAGCTAAAATTCACCATAATTATGATCTTAGACCTAGAACAAAGCATTATCAAACACAAAGTCAGAAGGTGATAAAAAAAGTACAAAAAGAACCAAAGGAAGTAGCTAAGCCTATGAATGAACCAAAAAATAAAGAATTACTTGTTCCAGGTCCTACATCTTTTAATATAACCACTGAACTCAATAAAGTACATATTCCAATTCCTTTAAATGAATTAATAAAAATACCTTCTTTTTGTTGGATTGCTGAGAGGGGGGGTGAATCAGTAATAGCATAATTATAATCCTTTTTCTCCAAATAATCCAAGTGTTATATCAATGTAGAATTATTATCCAATAATGAGAAATAAGAAATGAACAATCACAGACATACACAGTACACCAGTTTTTTTATGTGGAAACCCAAATTGGGAGAAAACCATGGAATGATTTATCTTATATGCCTTGAAGAATTACATTCATTGGAAGCACCAACTTCCTTTTTTTTCCAGATGCAACTGGAAGGAGGCTCCAACCCCCTAGTTTCTCAGGATACAACCTAAGGGAATCTTCAACTCTCCAATTCTCTGGCTACAACCCCCTATGTTCTCCGGCTACAACCGGAAGGTGGATACAACCACCTGTCCTTGCCCCATCCAACCGCCCTAAAGTAGAAGTAGAATGATGGAACCACTTTCACACTATAACTATGATATATACTGCTATAAACATGTACCAATAAACCTGAACCATGCATCAACCATGCATCAACCTGTACCTCAACCTGTAATCAACATGTACCATAAACAAGTGCATCAACCATGCACCAACCTGTACCAAACAATCTGTAATCAACCTATACCATAAAAAAGTGAAAACAAACATGTACCAAGTATGTACCAATCATGTGTCAAGTACTCATCAACTATGACTCATCAATATGTACCAACATCATCAACTATACACCTCATGTATGTGCTAACTCATCAACTACTTGTCTCAACGATGTACCCAACTTGTACCTCAACCAAAAGCCCTCATCAATTTCATCATCCAAATATGATTTGTAAATATGTAATAGACCTGGTTTATATGATCACATACTTGCAAACCTTCCTTAACTTTAACAACAAGAGACTATCATTTTCATCAAACGTTTCTTTAGTCTCACAAGACTAGTTTTGGATTAGTCAACAACCCTAACTTGAAATAATCATAAATTTGTACATGTAATGAATAAAGATATGAAACTGATACACAATGTTCTTCAGTGTGTTTTATGAAATTCCTCTAGGTTTCACTACTTGGAACCTCTCAAAAACGGAGTTATGGCAAAAATGGCACACCTTGTTGAATTCTAGCTTATTCTAGAGAGCGACCTAGTAGAGCGTGCCCCGCACAGAAACTTTGTTGAATTGATCTGAAAATGTTACAAAACATCCTAAATACTGTAATCTAACTAAAACATTTGTTCTTACTGAATTTGGATCTTTTATGAAGAATTTATGATGTGTTTACCTGAAACACTTGTTTTTGACTAGTTTCAGGACTAGCCACAAACCCTATTTTCCACGGAGTGTAACTCCAAAAATACAACGACCCACAAGATGAATTTTTTGAAACGAATACTTGGATATGTTTCCTCAATGAAATATCAATTTCATGGTCTGAATCATTCCATAAAAAACATTACTATGAAAATGGTGAGATGACCTGAAACAAACATACCTTAGAAAGCATCATCAAAAGAATTTATCCTTCCTTGAATTATGGCTTTCGTTTATTCACTTTCCTTAGAAATTAGGATTATATATCCTTTTTTTACCTCATACACATATAGGTATTCAATATTCTCAAGTGTGTCTAAAATTAGAGAGCCTTGCCTCTTATTTATACTCTCCAAGTAGCTTCCTTAAAAACATCTTCTAGGTCACTTTGCCCACTTTCCTTATTTTAGGGTTAACCCACTTATAATTTCTCCATTAAATTTATTATTTAAATAATTTATTTTGTATTCACTTTGAATTATAGTACACTCATCACTTCACTTTATTATTTACCTTCTAAAATCTCTTTAACCACTTTGACTACTTTGACCTTTTGGGGCTTCTAGATGACATAAGAGGGTCCTCCAACTTCGTAAGGCCATAACTCTCAAACCGTGAGGAGTTATGTGACATTCCACATACCAAGAGAAATGGAATGACATGTACTATCCATATATAATATTATTACCTTAAAATATAGAAAAAATCATATTGTTATCCATCATACAAACTTGGGTCCATTACCCAAACCTGGGTTCTCCAACTTCACATGGTCATAACTCTTTAACCATGAGGATTTATGTGATGTTCCACATACCACCGGAAATGGAATGAAAAGCACTATCCATATAGGATATGTCCCTAAAAAATTCACTGTCCTTCATCTCATTATTCCATAATTAATCATGGGTTCTCTTACTCCGCAAAGTGTCTTCCCGTGAGGGCTTTCACCATAAGGGGACCACTTTAGATTTCTTCTGTCTTTACTTCTTATCAACCATGAAAAGACAATAATGAGTCATATTTACATCAAACAATATTGGGTCCATTACCCAAACCTTTGTGCTGCGGGGATTTCTTCAAGGGTTGACATCAATGACAACCAACCTTAATCAACACTTTTAAATAAGAAGTAACAAAATTCATGGGTTTTCCTCTCCACTCTGTCTCAAATACCGACACAATAAACATACAGGATGAAGCACCAAAAATTAGTGCAAGTCCTTATTTTGAAAATGAAGATACTAATATTGCTCCTTTTTACATTACTCTCACCATTCACGATCAACTTTTACATAATCTTATGTTGGATTCAAGAGCTTCACATAATCTTATGCCAAAATTTATTATGGAAAAGTTAGTACTTGATGTTAATAAACCTTATAAATACCAATATACCTTTTATTCGAAGAAATTTTAGTGTCTTGGGTTAATTACAGATTTAATTGTAAATTTAGATCATTTTCCCAATAAGAGTGTTGTGATGGATATTGTTGTTGTTGATGTTCCCCCTAGTTTTGGTATGCTTCTTTCTAGATCCTCGTGTGCTAAATTGAGAGGAACTATACAATTAGATCTATCATATGCACCTATACTAGTATTTGGTGGCTAAACCCGAAGAATTTATCAAGAAGTTGACTTTGCTTATACTCTAAGTGATGTAAATAATTCAAAATTCATCATGTATATGCCGAAAATGATGAATTAGAAAATTGTGTATTGTCATTTACTGAAGAAAATCATAAATAAAATTCTATATCTCAATCCATTAATAAAATACCAGACGATCCTAGTAAAGTTTGGAAAATTTACTTTGATGGAACCTCTTCAAAATATGGATCAAAAGTTGGTATTTATTTTATCTCTCCTACTAAACATTCTTTCTCTTTTTCTTAAAAATTAAACTATGAAACTACGAATAACGCCATGGAATACAAAGCTCTTATCCTTGTCCTAGGAAAAACTAAGAAATTAAATATTGATAAACTATCCATATTAGGAGATTTAGAGCTTATTATACATCAAGTTAAAGCCTTATGCCAAACCAAACATCCTCATCTAAGAGCGTACAGGAATCAAGTGTCGGATTTTGAAGAATTTTTTTTATTAGCTGTAAACTTTACTGCTATTCCTTGGGACAAAAATCAAATCGTTGATTCTTTAGTTGTCACTAATGCAACTTTTAAAACAACTAATATTTCAATGTTGAAATTTGAAATTGAAATGATTTGCAAACCATTTATTCTGGATAATATTAAGCATTGACAAGTTTTTGAGGACAATGAGCAAACTAAGAAATTTATCGATATTGTCGGTGAGTTTTCTGAAGAAAATATTGATGAAGATGGATAATAAATTGATGATAAATCTAAAATTGATCATGAATTGGTCGATAAGATTGCAAACCATAAAATCATGCAATTAAAAAAAAATTATATTCCTAGAGGTATGATTCCTTTAGAAAAGCTATTTGATAAAAACTATGTTGCTATCAAACCCATGTTTAAACCTATAGTTGAATAAGTCCAAGAATAAAATCTTTCTACTGAGGAAAAAACTAAAATAATTAAGATTTCAAAGGATTTATCGCCTCAACAGAGACAAGAGTATATAGATCTTTATAAAAAATATATTGATATATTCGCCTAGAGTTATGAAGAGCTTAAAAAATATGACAAATCAATAATTCAACACAAAATAGCTTTAAAGAAGGGAACAAAACCCTTTAGAAAAAAAATCATATATTATTCATTATTGAGAAGGAAATTAAAAAATTATTCGATGCCAAAATTATTATTCCTCTAAGATATTTTGAATGGATTGCCAATTTGGTGCCCATTCGTAGGAAAAGAGGAGACATTAATTTATGTGTATATCTTCGTAATATTAACATAATGACTCTTAAAGATAATTACCCTTTGCCCAAAATGGATAACATCTTACAAACGGTAGTTGGTGTAAAGAAAATTTCTATGATGGACAGTTTCTCTGGATATAACCAGATTGATGTTCATAAGGATGATAGAGCGAAACAATACAAGGAAAAGACCCTATAGTAGATGTTTTTGTAGAATTGTAAATGTGTTGAATCTGCACAGAATATATCTGGCTAGAAAATACTACACACATTTGCAGAGAGAAATTGAGAAAGAAGAAGAAGGAGAGAAAGAATGGAAGAATTCTCATTAACCGTATTGAATAATAAAAAATTTACACATGATATACTTTGTACAACTCAATGAATGCACACTAGAGGAGAACCGATGCTCCATAGTGGTGGTCTAGAGTGATCTGGACACACACCAGTAGTTACGGTAGTGAACTGACACCTAGCGGAGTTAACTAGTCAACCCATCTTCAGTTAACTGACTGAACATAGTGTAGTGAGGAGTAGATCAAGGAATCAAGGGTAATGCACTGGTTTGGTGATGATCCCAAGGAAAGTGTGCATTATCATGGTGATGATCCCAATGTTGCATGGTGATAAAATCAATGCAGCATCTAGACTCAACTCAACTAGTCAAACTAAAGTGTCAACTAAAGAGAATATTCTCCAGGTGGAATATTCTCCCCTAAAATATAGGAGACTAGATAATGACTAATTATGAATAATAAACAAGGAAAAACTTTGGGAAAAATAAATCTTAGGTGTGTGTGAAGTAACTCCAAGACCCCCCCTGAACATTACTATGGTGAAAAAAAAAGAATGGATCCTAGAAACAAGGCCATGTTAGGTACCCAAATACAAGAGATACATTGAAAATAAAGTGAGGAAAGAGGGAAAACCTCATGGGAAAAACCCCCCCTCAAGGTATAATGTATGTAAAAAAAAGAACTATAGTTGCTAAGAAAATGTGTCCTTCACTCCAAGATGACTTCATAGAGAATGGAACTTCTGCTCAGTGAAGGTCTTGGTGAAGTTGTCTACCATATGTTCTGTTGAAGGATATAAATATAGGCTGATGATCCCCTCGTGTAATAAGTTCTGGATGCAGTGCATGTGGATCTTGATGTGCTTCATATGTTGCCTCTGAACTGGATCTCTGTAGAACTTTAGGGTTCTTTGGTTGTCACACTAGATGATGATTGACCAGTGAAGATGAATGTCCAACTCAGTGAGAAAATGGTGTAGCCACATAGCCTGAATGGTTATGTTAATTACCCCTTTGTACTTTGCCTCGGCTGAAAAAAGAGAAATAACAAATTTATTCTTGCTCGACCAACAAATAGGCCCGGAACCAAGACTAAGTGAGTAACTAGATATGGACTTGTGATCAGTACTATCACCAGCCTAGTTAGAATCAGTAAACCCGATGAGATCTAATGTAGAGTCTACTGCATAATGAATCCCAAAGGTGATGGTGCCCTATATGTATCAAAGGATACTCTTTGCAACCTTCTATTGTAGCTCATGTGGCTCCTGCATGAACCTGGAAACTGCGCCAACTGCATAGGAGAGGTCTGGTCTAGAGTGTGTGAGATACAACAAGCTCCCCACTAGCTATATGTACAGTGTTCTTTCAACTAGTGGAGTCTCCCCACCATCCTCAAGTTTGACTCCTGATAGGAAAGGAGTCAAAGAAGACTTGCAGTCTGTCATATGAAATCTATCAAGGAGATATCATGCATACTTGGCCTGAGACAATTTGATGCCTAATGCATCATGACTTATCTCGAGTCCAAGGAAGAAGTGTAGTGGACCCATGTCCATCATCAAAAACCTGTCATGTAGAATCCTCTTGACTGCAACAATCACTAAAGTCGAGAAACCGACGATTAGAAAATCATCAACATACAGAACTAAGAGTAGAAGTGAATCATTCATCCTGAGCATGTAGACATTTAGGTATAATTTACAACGTACAAAGTTTTGTGACAATAGGTAGGAGTCCATCTTGTCATACAATTCCCTCGAAGCCTGCTTGAGTCCATAAAGGTGCTTCTTTAGTCGACAGACCAAAGATGAGTCCTACATAAATCCTCAGGGTTTATCCATATAGATCTCCTCAAAGAGATCACCATGAAGAAATGCATTCCTCACATCCATCTGATGGACTTCCCATCCCTTGGTTTCTGCAATGGAAAGTGCCAATCATATGGAATCCATCTTCGCTACTAGAGTGAAGGTCTCATCATAGTCAATACCATGCACCTGTTGAAAGCCTTTAGAAACAAGTATGTCTTTGTATCTGCTAATCTATCCATCTGTTAAACTATTGTTATTGTAGACCCATATGCATCTAACAAGTTTCCTCCCAGAAGGAAGGGGAACCAGATCCCAAGTCTAGTTATTGAGGAGGGAGTTGTACTCCTCCTGCATGGTGGATTCCCAAAAGGGATTTCCAGCAGCCTCTCCATAAGACTATGGATATGAATACTGGACTAAGAAAATATTCCTAGAGGGAAATGGTTCAGTGGCAGTGAGTGCAATAGGAGGCTCCTCGAAATCATATCAAGTCCTCTTAGTATCAGTTGGATCACCAACGAGATCCTCTACATCATGAAGAGTAGTTTGTGCCCACTTGGGCCTGTTCTTTAGCTCTGCAACTTCATCTAGATGCTCTGACTCTGCATCTAACTGTACTGACTCTGAATCTAAATCATTTGAGTCCTTTGAATCAAACCTCTCATCTAAAGATGAGTCAGCACGTGCATGCTCATCATCTCGGATAGGTGGAAGAATGAAGGTGTCTACATGCGATTGTTGAGGTACATGCGAGACACTTTCCTCGAATTGGATACTACACTCAATGATGAGTCGGTCTGAGGAAAGATCAATAATCCTATATCCCTTCACACCATCAAGGTATCCAACAAAAATACACTCAGTGCTCTATGGATCAAGTGCCTTCCTCTTTTCAGAGAAAATCTGGGCCCATGCACGTGAACCAAAAATGTGAAAGTTGGTCACTTCCAGTTTGAGGCCACTCTAAGCCTCGTAGGGGGTTTTATCCTTGAAAAATATATGGGGAGATATGTTTTGTATGTATGTTTCACAATTAAGTGCTTCGACCCATAGTATCTATGGTAGTGAATTTGCATGTAGCATGTAATATGCCATCTCCTTTAGAGATCTGTTTTTCCACTCAACAACTATGTTTTGCTACGGAGTATAGGGAACTGTGTGCTACAACTAAATCCTTGCCTCATGGAAAATATTATGGATCTCATGATTGATGTACTCTCCCCCATTATCAGTTTAGAGGAATTTGATATTCTTTTCGGAATATGTCTCAACCAGGGATTTGAAATCTTTGAGGTGTTGAAAGACCTCGAATTTTTTCCTGAGAAAGTAAATCCATGTAAAACATGAGAAATCGTCAACAAAAATGAGAACAAACCTCACTTTTTTGATAGATGGATGTAGAAAAGGACCCATAAGGTCACTGTGGATCATATCTAAAGGTGCGGAATATCTCTGAGACTTTCCTTTGTCAAATTTCTCTTGAGGGTGTTTTCCGAGAACACACCCCTCACATACTCCCTTGGAGAAATGGATGTCTGGTAGACCATTAACCAATATTTTATTGCTAATACGTTTCATGTATCTGAAATTAAAATGTCTAAAACTTTCATGCCATATCCTACTACTTTCATCAGCATGCGTAAGCAATAAAGAAGAATCGGGTTCAATGAATTCAGAAAATGCATACAATCTAGACCGATGATTTACCTCACCAGTAGAAACCCTGGAGTTGTTTTGCATGCAATAGATGTCCACAAAATTTGGTGTGAATGTGAATTTATTTCCATTTTCATAATTCTTCATACGATACACAGAGAGAAGGTTGAAGGAAATTTTGGGAATGTGCAACACATTCTCGAAGCTTCCGTTGCTGAGTTCAATCCTTCCTTTGCCAGTGAATTCAACTAAAGAGTTGTCCCCCAATAGAATTGGAGGAACTTTGCATGCATCCAATGAGTAATAGACTATGTTTTATGCATCCATTTGATTTGATGCTCCTAAATCTATGATCCAAGCATCGGGAGAGGAGTTTATGGCAACCAAGGCATGGCTAGAATTGCCTTTCTTGGGATTCTGATCTTCTGGCTTCTTCTTCTTGGCACCCTCAGGGATGTGATCTCCAAGGTTATTTTTTTGAAGTATTTGAGACATTATGTCTATTTTTTTTTTTCATGCATGCATATTCTGGATGGAATCCTTTGTGACAATATGTGTATTTCTCCCATTTTCTTCCCTTTCCCCCTTTGGATCTGGAGGCATTAGTGAAGGGTTTTGTGCACCCTTCCTTCTTTGGATGTACATGATATTTCCTTTTGTCTTTATATTTAGATTTATGATATTGATGACTTCCATCTTGCAGAGTAAGTGCATGCACCTTTGGGCCTTTGATTTTTCCCATGTTGATGAGCATGGTTTGCTCTTGTGTAAGTGATTCGATAAAGTCCTCAAGAGAAGGCATCTTCCAAGTGGATCTGGAGGCTAATCTGATTGAATGGAATGTGAACACAAACACATATAAATCAGGACCAAGTTTGGAGAGAATGGTGAGAACCATTTGTTTCTCCTCCTTAGATTCATCAACCCCGCAAGCTTTGAGTTGCGACAGTAAATCCTTGAATTTTGTAACGAAATATTGGATGTTGTCAAAGATTTTTGGATCCAATGTGAACAATTCCACATCCATCATGTGTCCCCTCATATCATCCTATTTTCCAAAGGTCCCTTCCAAGGTGCTCCAAGCTTCATTGGGAGTCTTACAGGAAGATATGTGAAAAAGGAGATCGAGAGAAATAAGATTGCAAATTGTTCCAAATTCTTCATCCATTCGATTTAAGTACTTGGATTTTTCTATGGTTGATTTCAGTTCTATGTCTGTATTCAAGGTTAAAATGTACAATCCTATGGTTTGGAGATGTATGACTATTTTCTCCTTCCATTCAAAGTAGTTGTAAGGTGTAAGAATGAATTTGTTTTGGAAATCCATCTTTCCGCTATCTTCAATCTTTTGTACCTGCAAAAACATTTGGTGTAGCTTTTTATTAGCTGTCTGTTGGATCTGATAGAATGTAAATGTGTTGAACCTATACATAATAGATCTAGCTATAAAATACTACAGACATTTGCAAAGAGAAATTGAGAAAGAAGAATAAGGAGAGAAAGAATGGAAGAATTCCATTAACCGTATTGAATAATGAATAATTTACACATGATATACTCTGTATAACTCAATGAATGTGCACTGGAGGAGAACCAATGCACCATAGTGGTGGTATAGAATGATTTGGACACACACTAGCGGTTACAGGAATGAACTTCCACCTAGTCTAGTCTCTCAAGCAATTACAGGAGTGAACTGCCACCTAGTCTAGTCTCTCAGACAGTTACGGGAGTGAAATACCACCTAGTTGAGTTAACTATTCAACCAGTCTTCAGTTAACTTACTGAAAAGAGAGTAGTGAGGAGTAGATCAAGGAATCAAGGTAATGCACTAGTTTGGTGATGATCCCAAGGCAAGTTCACATTAGCATGGTGATGATCCCAATGTTGCATCATGATAAAACCAATGCAACATCTAGACTCAACTCAACTAGTCAAACTAAAGTGTCAACTGAAGAGAATATTCTCCAGGTGAAATATTCTGAGACTAGATAATGACTAATTATGAAAAATAAACAAGGAAAAACCTTAGGAAAAAAAAATCCTAGGTGTGTGTGAAGTAACTCCAACAGGAATCCCCTATAAAAATAGCCCAAAAAACTGTTTATAGAGGAGGTCACTAGCGGCGGTGCGCAGACAGCTCTTTTAGAAGATGTTTTTCTAACGATGTGTTTATAAGACTATACCGCACCGGTATGCCACTACATACAAATGCACCGGTGTTAATATAAAATGGTGTAGCATTGCAGAGTTATTTAAAAACCAAATAAAAAAATGGTGTGCATCATATAAAAGGAGATTGAAAGCATTGGTGCTCCCTAAAAGGGTGCAC
Source organism: Picea engelmannii (assembly GCA_009831015.1). Classification (NCBI taxonomy): domain Eukaryota; kingdom Viridiplantae; phylum Streptophyta; class Pinopsida; order Pinales; family Pinaceae; genus Picea; species Picea engelmannii. The sequence continues at coordinate 514,410 of ML797546.1, forward strand.
CGGTGTGCAGAAAACATATTCATAGTCTTTCTTTTTTCTTACAAAATGCATATCATTGCATCATTGTCCCCTTGTAGCACTGGGGTGAAACAAACAACTCCACAGTCTCTGTTTTCTTTTAAATGCATAACGGTGCGACATTGTCCAAGTGACGCACTGATGCATTCCATATGAGGCATCGTCACATGTTTTTAAAAATAAATAGTGCACTATCTACATTGGTTAGCACCATTTTTCTTAAAGGGCATGCACCAGAACAGGTTTTAAATAAAAACCAACGATAAAAATATCGTGGGCCCGGTGCACACGCGACGGGTGCACCGGTGTGCAAAACAAAACTGCACATATTGCGTTTTTTTTTTAAATAGACCGGTGGGCATTTTTCATGAGGGTGCCCCGATGCACTCCATATGGTGCACCATAATAATGTTTTTTAAAAGTAACGGTGCACTATCTGCAGTTGTGCGTAACAATGTGTGTAACTAAAGTGCACCAGAACAAGGTTAAAAAAAAAAAAAAACCAGCGGTAAAGAACATGTTTACCATTTCTAGTGCAAGAAGACCTCAAGAACTAGTTCCTTCTTTCTCTAATTGAAGCACACTATCGTTAGTTCTTCCATTTATTTCACTATTTCCATTCGATGCTTGATTCGTGGGATTCCAATTTTTCCATATCGTGGGAAAATTTCATTTTTTTCACTAGATCCCAACGATGCCTCCTCGACGAGAAAATGTCTGGGTAAATTATTTATTTCTTTGTACATTGTCTTTTTAGCGGTGTTACACATTATTTTCATCATCCCTATGACCATTAATGATGTAAACCTATCTGTTGCCTTTAGAGGGGTCATTGGCCTGAGTTCCTGAAGAGAGAAGGGAGAAGAACCTTTCCTGAGAAAAGAAGGTGCATTTTCCTTTGGAAAAACCCCATAAAAAAGGAAGTTCGTAGGTTGCTCTATAGGCAGGGTATGAGAATGCCTGATTCTCACAGGTTGCACCATAGCTAGGTTACGAGAGGTTTGCAGGTTGCTCTATAGGCAGGGTGCGAGAATGCCTACACGTGGGAAAAATGAGCGTTTTCTCGAATCTTCTAGAAGGCGAAACTTCCATGGCGAGGTGGCATCTGAATGGTTTGGATCTTACTCTCTTTCATGATTTGGTGGGATCATCCTAACATCCTCACCTTATCCTCTTCATCTTATAAAAGGAGAGGAGCTCTCATGGAGAAAGTTAGCTTTTGGTTAGCTTGGAGCTTTGGAGCTTGGGTTGGGCTAAGTTGGATTTGGCTTGGTTAGAGTGGTTTTGAGTTTTGCCTTTGTCAAGATAGATTGTGAATATTATCATATCTGTGTTCTCAGAATTCTTGGAGTGAAAGTGTGTGGGGAATGAAGGACAGTTGGAAGGGACCTTATGACATCAAGGCCATGGTTGTAATCTCTCTTTCACATTTAATATGATACAGTAATATGATTCTTTCCCATAAAGCCATTCTTACTTTATTGTGTAATTCCTTGATCATACACATAACTTGAAAATTGAATATATTTTTCTATATTCACTTTGGTTGGTTTGTGTTGTCTTGGTCTTGACCTCACGAGAGCACCAGAGCGAAGCGGGAGCAACAAAGACCCTAGGAAGCGATAAAAAGGTATGTCACGTGTTCCTCCTTACTAGCTAATTCAACAGTCATAACTTAGGGAAAGAGTCATGTCATGTCCTGTTTTGTTCTAGATCCAGGTGGATCTAGGGAGATCTGTTAGTGTCTGCACCTACCGATTTGTCCGATAACAAGTGGATTAAATTTTGAAATTGAGTTAAATTTGCATTTTTTTTCTTCTTCTTTTTTGCGTGGTGCATTCGATCCATTCGACTCACACTGTGTGTGGTATGCCCTGTAAATTTTACAGGGCACACTGATCATATATACTATGTTTTTGATGGTGTGACATATTATGAAATGCACCAGTGCATAATTACCAACGACGCACCGGTGTGTCTGAAGTAACTGATGCAACATCCAAAATACATAGTGTCCACTCAATAGTACGTTGTTTGTATGTACACATCTCTGCATTCATAAAACTATACGCACCATTGAATGTAATATATTTATTTTCATATATGCATGTTGAATAAATGCACCGGTTTGTTTATGATAATGAACGCACCGGTGCGTTTATTTTGAATGCACCGGCATAAATAAATACTTTATTTTCAATGGTGTGTTGGTTATAAGGAACGCATCGGTGCATTCATAAAAATATATGCACCGTTTAAAATAGAAAAGTTACATATAAATGGTGCGTCCTTTATATGTACGCACCGGTGCATTCATAAAACTATATGCACCGGTAAATGGAAACTATTTATTTTCACCTGTGTGTTCCGAATAAACACACTAGTGCATTGTTTATAACTAACGCACAAGTGCATTTATTATGAATGCACCAACGAAAATAAATAGTTTCCATTTAATGGTACGTTGGTTATATGGAATTCACATGCTCGTTCATAATACTATACACACCATTTAAAATAGATAGTTGTTCGAATGGTGCATCATTTATATGTAATGCATCGATGCATACATAATAATAGACACATCGTGAAAAATAGATAGTGTTGTAGCAATGCATTTGTTATATATAACGCACCAGTGCATACACAAATTACTACGCACCGGATAAAATAAATTTCACTTTGCAAGTGGTGTGTAATATATGTCTGCACACCGTGGGTAGTGCGTTACTGTTTTTCAAGCGCATCGAAGTTTTTTTTTTTTTGACAAAATTTATGTTTTCATATTTTGAAATAAATTTCTAATTTACTGAAAAAAGTTATGTTTTTATGTATGATGTTGATGTAATTTATATTTTAATTATGCATAGACGTCAGTGCATGTAGGAGAAACAACAGATATTGAACCAGTACAATATGGTTCATGAGTGGGAGGCCTGAGAAAGGGAGAGGGATTTGTACCCTTGGCCTAGTACTGCAGCTACGCGAGTCCTCTTGAGGAATGTAGACATCCTCAAGTACTATGAGGAGGATACATCCCTGAAGGGAAATTGCACATTTATTGTGCTGCTGATACGTCGATGGGATGCTCATCAACATGCATTCAGAGTCGGTCCTCATCAATGGTATCATCCCACTGAGGAGGATATTTATTTTATCATTGGGGTATCTCGGAGAAGGGAGCATTTTCCCTAGTTTCCTTATGTCCTAGTGGGTGTTTCAATTGAGATTCATCTTGCATACTGTCAAAGGTATATTGCATGTGATATACCTTCTCTTGGTGATTTTCAGGTGGCTGGTGAATAGTTACGGATCACCTCATTCGGTGGAGAGGACGTTAGGTGCCTCTCACTATTACTATAGACCATTTCACACTTTATTGGTGATGTTCAGTGCAATAGATACGTGCTTTTATATTATGTGGATTATTTGATATAGAGGCCACAACTTATTAGGTAGTCTTCCATTTTCTCGAGAAATTTTTGTATACCATTGGATAGATGTCATGCTATGGTAAATGGGAGGGAGAACTTCCCATTTGCTTCAAAGTTATTTTGTTTATTGTTTGAGAGGTTTCCAAAGATGAGACCTAGATGTTTATGTCGGCCTCCTAGGCCGATGACTAAGGTGTTGATGCACATGTGGGGCGAGATGATGCCCAAGAGGGGCATGCCCAATTTTCTAGCTAGTATTTCCAGGGAGCCACTTGATCTATTATCTAGTGACGCAGATCACATTTTCATGATGGTGTCGTGATCTTACGTGGGGATGGATTGGCGAGGATATCTCAACATCCTCTTCATAGTGGATGAGCCTCTAGATGATCGACGTAAGATTTAAATTAATCTTGTACTTTCATTTTATCATCTTACTTAATTCGAATAAATTTTATTCTAGCATGTTCTTTAACGTATTTTATTAAATGTTTTAGTGAAATTGTCAACTAATTATTAACTTGTGTTATATTTTGCAGATGTTGGCACATTTGTTGGGGACATGCCTCCTCCCCTTCCACCTAATGTAGATGAGGAGATGGTTGAGGCTATGAGGGTTCAGGGTCCTTAGCCACATATAACACCTGGCTTGCGACGTAGGTCATGTTAGCACCAGAAGTCACCTCTAGAGTGTGGCAGAGGTAAGCCTCGTACCTATCAGTTTATATGTCATGGTTAATGGATTTAAAGAGATTGAATGGGGTAGACTCAAGAGAATATCGTTTTAACTCGGAAAACTGGGGCAATATGCAAAAGAAAATGAGGTCTTGATCAACTTCAGCTAGTAAGTTGTAGTAAGGGTGAGTAGGAGGAAGAAATTGAGGAGAAGATGTAAATATCTTCTCTAGACATCAGGTTTTCCAGCAACCTAAGGAGGAAACACTATGAAAACAATATCCTCTTGAATTCAAAGTTTCGGGAAACTGAAAATGCTATAACTGCACTGCAATCAAACATCCATTACAACACAGTACCACAATCCATGTGAATCCTTCAATCATGAATATTCAGTATCAAACACAAATAAGATGGAAATGGAAGCTAACTTTCATTAAACAAGAAGTCTCAAATCAAGTTGCATAACTAGAGAACCAGAGCTTCATTAAAACATTACAATACGAGAGCTTAACTCAACCATCGACCATAACAAAATATCAAAACTACATACATAAACTCAAAAATTTGCCCAACAGAGGTGTGCTCGAGATTTTTGTCCAATGCCATACATTTGTGTCTTCTCAGTCAAACTGCGCATGCAGTCGCCTCTGCGCATGCCTTCCCTTGTCAGATGCAAGCTCTGCTCTGCTAGTTCTTTCTGGATTTCCATTTATGGGGTGAAACAAGGTTTCAACCACCTCCCCCATTTCCATTAACTTCCTTCATCAGGAAGGGGACACGGTTTAACAGACCATGGACTGTCATGCACCACTAGTGGCCATTTAAGGTCACCCGACAATATTGAAACTATGATGGTTTCACTCTGTATCAAACGCGAGCATTTTCGTCCTTTGGCGCATACCTTGTGAATTTTTCACCCTTTCCTGCATGTGACCTCAAGCCATGACCTGGCACTTATCTCCAAAGGGCACCTCATGATTTTTCCTTTTGGGTGCTTTGATGTGAACCACTCCTAACTCTCCTGATTCCTGAACTCCCAAACTAGAGCCTAGCGAGCCCTAGCTTCCGATTCCCGTAAAAAATTTCCATCATTGACCTCTCCCAATGAGATCTACAACCCATATTTAATATTTTCTCGACCTTGATTTGCCTTATTGAATCTTGGTTGTGAAAGATAAACTTGTCTTCTTGCTTGATTTAAGTCTAGAACAAACTGCTCTTAACGATGCACTTTGACGATTCTTGTGTAGACCACGAACTTGGACGACCTACTGCCCTTGACAACTATATGTGATAATAGGCTAAATCTCAAATATAGGATGGAGGTGTGTGAAAGACTGAGTGTAGTTTTGGTTGGTGCGGGATTCTTCCTTGTCCATATGGGAGACATCAGGGTTGACCCTGATATCTTATAGATCTAGATGGACTTTTCGTGCAATATGACGTCTCTTATGTGTCATATCATTGGAGCTGCTAGGTTACTGGTAGGGATGAGGAATGACATGTTTTCCAACATCGATGATGATGAGGGTGGTGATGATGATCATCAGGGTGGTGATTGTGGCTCTTCTGCTTCAGTACCTCCTCCTAGTCCTCTTCCGGGTGATGGCGACGCTTCTTCTTGAGTACCTCCTCCTCATCCTCTAGGTGTTGATGTTGATCAGGGTGCAGGTGATCATGGAGATGGTGCAGATTAGGGTGATGATGTTGCAGATCAGGGTGGTGATTGTGCTTATGCTTTAGTACCTCCTCCTCCTTCACCTTTCCCAGATGAGCAAGGTGCATCACCTATTATTCCACAACATGCTTCATCTGAGAGACTACGACTATATATTTAGTTATAACAATTATTTGTATTGTTGACTAGATATGTACATTATAACAGTTATTTTACTTGTTCATATATATATATAACATTTTTTTTTTCATGTTGATGTACTTAATTTATATGTTGATGTTGATGTTGATGTTGATGTTGATGTACTTAATTTATATGTTTATGTTGATGTTGATGTTAGGTCATGTTAAATTATATTAATCTTCAACCTTACTTTGTATCACAATTTTACAAACTAAAATACCAAGTTTATCATGTTTTTGTAGCTAAGAGGTATTGAAAAGTAAATAAGTTATAAAAAAAGGGCAAATATATGTCTTATGTTATTAATTAAAGTTTGGGAAAGTTAAAATTAAATTATATTAATCTTCAACCTTACTTTGTATCGCCATTTTACAAACTAGTTTACTTGAAAGTACAATGTGAGAATTGGTCCTTATTTCGAGAATATTACTTTTGTTCATAAGTCCATAATGAACAATTAAAAATAGTTATGATAAGCTCAATTAGAATTTATAAAACATTTGTGATATTTTAACTTCCTCTTAATTGTAATTTGGTCATATTTTTTTATATCCCCATAATTAATACAAGTCTCAAAATCTCTAATTCAACATTTTTTTACTATACTATAAGGATGCATGAATATCAAACTTAACCAAGAAAAGAAAATAAGTTATAAAAAAGGGTAAAGATATGTCTTATGTTATTAATTAAATTTTGGCAAGTTAAAAGTACATTATATTAATCTTCAACCTTACTTTGTATCACAATTTTACAAACTAGTTTACTTGAAAGTGCAATGTGAGAATTTGTCCTCATTTCGAGAATATTTCTTTTGTTCATAAGTTCATAATGAATAATTAAAAATAGTTATGTTAATCTCAATTAACATTTATAAAATATTTTTTATATTTTAACTTCCTCTTAATTGTAATTTGGTCATATTTTTTTTATATTCCCATAATTAAAGCAAGTTTCAAAATCTTTAATTCAACATTTTTTTACAATACTATAAGGATGCATGAATGTCAAACTTAATCAAGACACATGTACAAAAACATAAAAATATCATATGTCTTGGATCATGTTGTCATTGATGCCAATGGTTTGATTATTTGGGAGATTGTTGGATCATATGTCATTTATGTAAATGGTTTGGTTTGATTGATGCCATTGATTGATGTCAAGTAATTGATTGATTGATGATTGATGAACAAAGAATATGCATTGATAAGAATGATAGATGTCCAAGTGGAAACCAATTGATAAAGATGGATCATTGATATGATGCCCTTGATGAGAATGATAGATGTCCAAGTGGAAACCAATTGATAAAGATGGATCATCGATATGGTTCCCTTGATGAGAATGATAGATGTCCAAGTGGAAACCATTTGACAAAGATGGATCATTGATATGATGCATTGATGAAGATGGATCAATGAGTTGTCATTGATACATGATGCATAGTTTATATATATGATGCAGTGATGAATTGATGCAAAGATGAATCATTATTGTCTTATCATGGTTGATAAGGTGCACAAATGGATGAACTCCAAAGTGGTCCCCTTATGGTGAAATCCCTCATGGGAAGATGCTTTACGGATTGAGTTATCCTAGGAGAACGGTTGGAGGACCCATGCTTGTATGTGGAATAATGAGATGAAGATCAATGAAGTTGTTGGTGAAACTATCCTAGATGGATAGTGCTTTTCATGTCATTTTTGGTGGTATGTGGAATGTCACATAACTCCTCACGGTTTGAGATTTATGACCTTATGAAGTTGGAGGACCCCCATATGAAGGCTTGAAGCCCCCGAGGTCAAAGAAGTCAAAGTGATTGAAAAGAAGAAATCATTATTTAAATGATAAAGTAAAGTGACAAAACCAAGAAAGATTATTTAAATGATAAAATGAAGTGACAAAATCAAGAAGGAATATTTAAATGATAAAGTATTGGAGAACTTTCTATTCATGGAAAGTGGTTAACCCTAAAATAAGGAAAATAGGTTAAAGTGACCTAGAAATGGGTTAAGTAACAAAAAATTGGGTTAAGTGACCTAGAAGATGAAAGTATAAAGAAGAAGCTAGGATCTCTTATAAAATGTACATTTTGTGAGAATCCTTTTTGTGGATCAATGGAGAGATTCTTGTGAATATCCTTTGGAGTGTTGATGGAGAGCTTCTTGTGAGAGCATCTTATTGACGTGGATCTCTTGAGCATGATTGAAGATCTATTCTGAGGAAGAGAGCAAGAGGAGGATATCATGAACGCATCAAAGTTTTGGCAATGTCGGAGATCTTGACGGAAAAATTCTCGAATTCACAGAAAACCCTATTTTTTGATGTCCACGCGGGCTGGCTGTGTATAGGGTGCGTGTACATGTGGACTGGCTGTGTATAAGGTAAGTGTACATGTGGACTGACTATGTATAGGGAGCGTGGAGTGGATAAAATCATGGAGAGTTTTGTTTGAGCTGGTGCCAAGCTCCTGGATGATGAGGCAGGTTCCAGGCCTGCATTATATGGCCTCAGATCTATAACTAAGACATTGTTATGGTTACATTATTGTCTTGATGGATACTATTGTTTGATGTGTTGTGAATGCTTAGGGCATTCTTGGTATGGCTTCTATGATGTGGTTCAGTTTGGTTGATTTGGTTGATGGAGTGAGCATCACTCTTGTGATTCAGTAGTGACATGATTGCTATGGTATACTAGTTGTTTATACATGATTGAGATAGAATTCATATTGATTTGTTGTGGAGCATGAGCAAGCTATTAGAGATCTTGGATGTGTTGTGACTGGCTGTGGGTCAGTTTGGACAGTGGAAGATAGAAGAGAAAGTGATTGCATATTGCAGAGGATCTGAGCATGTGAAGCAAGGCAAAACCCTAGTTGCTCAAAAGCATACGCTTGTTATATTATACACTGGTCGCGTTCAAACATGGGTTGCAGTGAGCCAGGGTGCATGCACTACTAACAGGTCGCGTACATGTTGACAGATTGATATATGTTGAGGATTGTTGCCTCATCTTAGTTGGTGCTGTGAATGTAAGATGAGTCTTGCATATAGAGCTGGTGCTCTTATAGAGTTGTACTCTATTTAGTTATTGCTGATAAACCCCAAGGATTGTAGTCCGTAATAAAAAGAAAATTGTACATACATCTTGTGTTCTTTGTGTTCATTGTGGTGATGACTTGTTGATGATATATTGCTGATATATGTTGCTGATATGTGCCTACATCTAACTAGTTATAAATGACAGCAATGGGTAATGAATAAATGTTGAACGCTAATTGATGAGTTTTTTGTGCAAGAGGGAAGTTTTGGGAAAAAGATCCCCACACTCATTCACCCCCCCTCTAAGTGTGGTAGGTGTGTCGAATAATATGTTACATATTGATTGTTGGTGTAATCAATATTAAGAATTGAATTAGTTATTAGGAGCCGTAAAATTTATTTCTTACCCACAAATAAAAAGAGGGGATAAAGATAGGGGGTAAGGGATAAAAATTTTTTATGATATACATGTTTAATTCAATTTTTAAATATATATTTTTTGTTATTATATATTATATGTAACATAAAATTAATATATAACTTAATATATTATATTTTATTATTTTATAATTAATATATAATATAATATATCATATTATATTATAATGGTTAGGAACATAATAGAGATTGTCTCAATAAAAGTTAGATTGCTTTGATAAAATATCAAAGCAAATTTTGAATGGGAATAATATTTCTCTGCGGTTTTGAGCGAGAATAATATCTCTCTGTGGTTTTGAATGGGAATAATATTTCTCCGAGGTTTGGAACGGGCATACTAGTTCTCTGCAGTTTTTGAACGAGAATAATACTTCTCTTTTTTTCTTCTTTTTTTTAAAGTAGATATTTTATTTCTAAGATTATATATCTAGGGTTTTCAATGCGAAGGAGATATTTTATTTCTAAGATTACATATCTAGGGTTTTGAACGGGAATAATACTTCTTTGTTTATTTATTTATTAGGAGATATTTTATTTCTAATATTGTATATCTAGGGTTTTGAATGGGAATAATCTCTGTAATTTTTACCTTTTTACCCAGAATAATCTCCGTGGTTTCTCTGGACTTCTCTATCATTTTCAGAAATTATTTTTGGCTTCTTCAAAGGGTTGAGCATTTGGAAATCTGAAATGAGGTGAGTCACTATTTACTTTGATTCAATTTTAATTTTACGTAAAGAGATTTAATATATTTTATTTATTTATTTATTTTAAGTTTCAGAATAAAAAGTTGATTTGAGAGATAAAGTCAATCCATAATAATAATTGTTACATCTTTTTTTTCTTCTTTTCAATATGAGCACTCCACCACCTATTCCAAAAACTCATCCTAACAAGGGGAGGCGCCCCAAAATCACCCTAGAGATCCTTTACGATTATATGGAATCAGTAGAAAAAAAAAGAGAAGAGAGAGATGCCAAAATCCAAATAGAGTTAGAAACATTAGAAAAAAGGAGTAAAGAAAGAGACGTAAAACTCCAAATAGAGTTAGAGGCAATGATTGATAAAAAAATTAAAGATACCATTCAAACTCAAATAGAGGATAGATTCTTAGGGTTCAAGAGTGAATTGTAGACAATGAAGGATAGAATTAAAGAAATGGAAAAACATAAACAATCAACCCAAGAAGGAGGGGTTGAAGAAAATCACAACTTGAGAGATAGGATTAAAGAGTTAGAAGAAAAACTAACCAACAATTTGACCCTCAGTAATATGGAAAACAAATTGGATATCAAACCCATCAAAGAGGAAATGAATAAGATAATCAAATTGGACCATGAGCGTAACAAAAGAGCCTTCAACCTCATAATTTTTTGTATAAAAGAACAACAAGAGGATACGCTAGCAATAGTAAAAGAAGAATTAAAAAATAAATCACAAATTGATACAACTTACCTCATAGAAGCAGAGAGGCTAGGAAACATAATTGATCACAAAGATAGGTTGATCTATGTCAAAGTAAGTTGTAATGACCATAAATCTAGCATACTTAGTAAATCTCTGAGCTTAAAAGGGTCAAAAATATTTATAAATGAAGACCTCATTCCCGAAGACCAAGTTGAATTAAGGAAGGAAGTTCAAAAGGTAAAAGAAGCCAGGAAAGAAGGAAAATGGGAAATAATTAGAAATCGAAAAGCTATTGTTAGGGATAGAGACCAGAAGG
>ML797547.1:32202-53259 GCA_009831015.1 Picea engelmannii
TTGCTTGTTCATTTCGTTTGTGGTTCACTTCGTCGTTGCCATTGCTTCATTTGGGCGTCTGATGCGGGGCATTCAAATTGCTTAGTATTTGCAAAAATTCAGTAGATGAAGAATTGCTGAAATACCAGTTTGCATTGCTAAAATAGCAATTTTGAGCATCTAGGTAGATTTAGAACCCCAAGATTGCATTTGCAGTGTTGCATTGAATTGAAAAGTTATCTGAGAAAAAACCATCATCAGAATAACAGGGCGATATGATAGCCCCGTAACCTCCCGTATCCCACACTATTCATTTGGTGGTTCAGTTCATACGGCAAAGGTATAGGTATTGACACACTAATGAAAATTAATGCATCCATTGAGGCAACTCTTCGTAATGGTGGCTATTGGGAAGAAGATTTAAAGTTAAGGTTTTAATTAATCATGACGCAGGCTCACACAGTGCTCAACATGTCCAAGTTGATTTTCTAAATGTATATAAATTGAAAGATAAATAATACAATACAATGAATACAGTGAAGTCACAAACCAACGCCAAAGGGTTCAAGAGAGACAATAAAATTGAAGTAGAAACTGAAAGTTCATCTAGATGTCCATGAAGCGTGTTTAGTACGGTGAATACCATTGCAGAACTACATAATAGTTATTATATCCTTGACATCACCAACACAAATGGTTGATGTGGATGATAATTATGTTCTCAAAGCAAATACGAATACACTATAGACAGCTATAGAGACATTAGATTTCAATTTCTTAAATAATTGCTTAAAGAAAGGAGTACAAGTTCTTTTTAATCATTGCATAAAAAAATATTAAAGTATTTTTACAGTATAGTATAATAAAGATATTGTTAATTACCATCCCTCTAAAATGATTAAAAATATTACATTTAAAATTTTAAATATTTAATATTTTTTTTATATTAGATAGTTTGCATTAAATAATTGGTTTAATTAGATTTAAAGTTCAAATGGATCTGCATTTATGATAGATTTAAGATTAAGTTTTAAATGAATTTATATTAATTTTATTTTAAAATATTTTTTAATAAATATAATTATAATGATGAATAATAAAAAATATTTTTATTTTAAAAATTGGCAAGAAATAAAATTTAAAAAAATTTAAATTTGAAATAAAATTTAAAAATATAAAATTTCAGATTAAATAATTAAAAACTAATAATTATTTCCTACTCAAAATTATATAACTCATAACTCCTCACAAAAAAGTTGGACAAAAAAGTTGGATTGTTTTTTGTGTCCAAATTAATGGAAAAAATCATTACAACACTCTTATTATAGGCAAAAGATTTATAAAGTCTATGAAGGTATACATACTCTACCCCGCTCTGGATTTGAACCTGTGACCTCTTAAGAGAAAACACATGTTCTTAACCATTAGGCCCACTCAGGCTGTATAGATGTGTAGGTTTTTACAATTAGTCATAATATTACTTAAACTTTATCCGTAAATTGTGTATAAAGTTTATAAAACTATGTTGTTAATGTTTTTCTCGACTTTTATTTGAAGGATATATCATTTTTTGTTTGTTTGTTTTAGTCATTCAACTTTTATTTGAAGATATATCATTTTTTGTTTGTTTGTTTTGGTTATACTTATGGTTTTGGTTGTGTTGTGAATGATATTAATTTTTTTTAGTAATTTAGAGATTAGTTGAAAAGTGTAAATTTAAAGTTTATGAGATAATTTTTTTATTATAATAATATCATATTTTATTTGTATTTTTTTTTCTTTATTATATTTTTAAAATCTTATTAATTATATATAACATATTATCGATTAATTCATTCAATTTAATCATCTCAATTTTGTTACTAATTATTTCTTCAAATCTATAAATTTGCATTTCGAATTTCTAATTAACAATATTTAAGTGTTTACACATATTTCTATATATCTTGTAATAACATTATTTGTTATAAATAAACGCTTCCGCTCCAAACACGACACCTTGCATGAAAAACACATAACTTTAATAAGCCTCCACTGCAAACATGACACATTGCATGGAAAACACTTGTCTAATCCACTTTGGGATACTTGCTCCCTGATCGGTTCATCTTGACGAGACACCACATATGTTTTAGACTGACATGAATACGAGGACGCCAGGAGTAGCAGATAGTGGTGAGGACGTTAGGAATAGAGCTACGCAAAGAAAGACAAGCCAGGCTAGCAGTGTGCAACAACTCAAACCCAACAACACAAGCAAATCCAAGTCCATGCAAGATAGGTAGTAAGTGGATCTGACTCTCACCAACAACAAAGTTGGTAAGTGATAACCCGACCTTAAAACTAAATATGTTTTTCCTGTTTGCTAGTTAGACCAGACATATCTTTTTAGTTCATCTCCTATTTTGCTAGCTAGTTGTACATCCTGCTTTGCTAGGTAGCTTTGAGAGCGAATTGAAATTGATTCTGAAACAGTAAATGGTAGTGGCATACCTGTTAGAAATGAGAGAAGGTTGTAATGGTTGGTGATTGACATTTATATTATTTTCCCGAATGTCAAATTTTGGGTGTAATGGCAGCTAGCGTCTCATTGCTTTATCTTTCTTGTATTTCTCGTCTCTATGCCACCTCCTTGGTTTTTAATGCCTTGTTGGCTTTTCTTTTACTTCAGCATGGGATAACACTGTATGCTTTAAATTCAATCATCTTTCTTCTCGCTAATGCGGTTGTGTCCCGAATATGGTCCAGAAGCGAAAGACCAGGAGTAAGCAGAGGCCACTTTGTTTTGGGCTTAGCCTGTGCAATCGTTTGACTGATTCTTCCACTGGCTGACCTAGCATTCCAAGAGGTCGTTGCAGAAAAAAATTGCCATTATTTTTGTATCATTGTCCTTTGGATTGATGTTATCAGCTTGGGTTAGTACAACGAGACTGACAAAGGACAAAAACTCTTGCATGCAGGTATGGATTACTTTATGCATTTTAGAAAATGTATTAATTTAGATATTTAACATTGTGCATGGCGGTAGCTAAGCAGTGAGGCAACAAGTGGTTGAGTAGGTGGTGAAGCTAAGGTCAGGGCCTCAACGACCACAACTTTGATTGCAGCATTGTCAACAACTTTGACTGCAGAGCATTATCAAAGCAAGCTTGCACTTGGCGGAAGAGATTAACCAATAAAAAATTTGTTGCTTTTAACTCATTTATCGGTTTTGACAATTGAGAAAAATAAGATCACATACATAATGAAAATTTAATCATGTCAAGCTGCTAAGAACTAATAACAAATTAAAATTAAGAAATCTTATAAGTACAAAAATGAATTTGTTTCGAGAAATAATACACAATTTAATGTTAATTTTGGAAACAATGCATAAAATCGAGTCCTGCCCCCAAAACAGAGCAATTAATGCAACAAAATATACCATGTAATACACCATGGATTGTTGCACGAAAGCTATAGTCCTTGGCTGGAGGCAGGGACTAAAAATATATATAAAGGGAGGGTATTTCAAGTTTGCGAAGGAAGAAAAAAATTAGGGGCTTTAAAATGGATTTTAAAATGAGGGAACAAAGGTTTTTTTTATAAAGGTGTTTAATCTTGTGTTATAGAATAATAATAGTTAAAGGGAGTATTTAAAAAGGAGAAATTAAGATTATTATTGGTTCAGAGTATAAAGAGAATTACACTAATGTTGACTTGTGAAATCAATTGTTAAATTTAGTGCCAAGTATAATCCAAAAAATAAAAAACAAAACAAAAAAAACCACTATTTGTAATGAACAATATGAAATGAAGGACTTGTAAGTAACAATTGATGATTATAAATATATATCTTAATTCAATGTTACAACTATGTATAAAATAGAGGTTGACATAATTCTTGATTTAACTTGGCTATAAACATTGGATACCTTTGTCTTAAACATGGAGAAAACGTTTTTGACATTCTCATGTTGCAAGATATTAAAATGAGGTTAGATTCAATGGTGTCCTCATTAGAGGACTTCAAAGTTGTTTCAAAGGTGATCCCTATGGATAATATGAAATTAATAATTGATAAGGTTGTTGATGATAAAGACAAAAATTTCTCACCTTAAGAGTCATAGTCAAAGCTTGATCACACAGACTAAGAAGGTAAAAAGTGAAAAGAAAGTCAACAAGAAATGTTTGAGCAATTTACCGACAAATAGTCCTTGATTTTGTTGAAATAAGGAAGTCATTAGATGTAAAAACCCAAATCTTGGAGAAAGAAACCAATCAACATAAAAAAACAAAAAAAATGCTTATGTTGAAATCTTATCACCAAAGGTGTTAAAAGACAAATTTTATGAGAATAAGACACAAGATATAAGGATGTCTTATCATCATCTTAATTATAAAAATCATCGTATTATTCAACAAACTAACCAGAGACGAAATCATTATGAGAAACTAAGTGAAGTTCCTATTATATTGAAGAGAAACTTAGGTGTGGAATTTGTCATTCCCCAATTCACAAAAGTCATTGCCACAATTCTATAGAAAATTGAATTAGGGTGGTCAGACCCTTTCACAATATGGCAATGTTGTTCAACGCTTCATAACTCGTATCATCTTTTATTGCCAATCATCACGATTTCAAGAACAAATAATCATGAGAAGGCATTACAAGCTAGAACAAAGATACAAAGCTTTCCATAAATGCTTCGAGGGCCAAGCATATTTGAAGGGATAGGTAATGTGATGACATAAATATATCAAATAAACGAATAATAATAATAAATGACGTAACACATCTTAACTAAAAGACTTGGCCTAATCAAGGGACATGAGCTATCAATCGTTGTTCCTAGTCAATGCTATAAACACATCAACACATGATATTGTGTATATATATATATATATATATATATATATATATATATATATATATATATATATATATATATTCATTTTTCTATCTTATTCAATTATTTATGTATTACTTGTATTATAGGATTTTAGTTATTTATCTTCTTATGTTGGAAAATCCTCGAGAAATAAACTATATTCATTTCATATTATAAAACAATGGAAGATGTGAGGGATGATGGACAACAAATGTGGTACCAACTTGGACATGCAAATTTTGCATGAAGCATTGATGTCCATGGCACTTTTGAATTGCAAAATTATGATAAAGGAAAAGCAAATCACTAGTGAAAATAGCCATGAAGATTGGATATGACACATTAATGAGAAACATATTACAAGAGCTACCTCAAAGGAAGAAATCCATGGGTTGCAAATGAGTTGGAAAAACCAAATATAATGTAGATGGTTTGTTGGACAAACACAATCCAAGGTTGGTTGTTAAAGGTGCTTACCCTAATGATAAGAAGTGGGTTAGGAGGAAATATTTGGTCCAACAAGAAAGCTAGTAACAATTACATTGGTGGCAGCTGTAACAACATTCTTTGGTTGGAAAAGGTATCAAATGGATGTAAAGAACATATTTTTCATTGGTGATTTTGAAACACGCTGTATTAATGTATCGATGACAAGGATTCCAGGTTATAGGGTACAAGAAATTGGTATGTACATTGAGCAAAGCTCTCTATGGTTTAAAATAGACTCCAAGAGCTTACTACACCAAAGATGATAAATACGTTGGTTTGAATTTAGATGAAGTCCTTTTGATCCAAATATTTGTGTTTGAAGCATTCATGATAATGTAGTGATCATGTGGTTTGTGTGGATGACAGTCATCACAAGCAATAAGATTGACACAATTTAGGAGGTAAAATATAATGTGTGCTTAGCATTTGACATGATTGATTTAGGTCTGCACTTTTGCCTAGGTAAAATTTTGACATATGCCACATAGTATGTGACACAATTTAGGAGGTAAACTTTGATGTGTGCTTAGCATTTGACATGATCGTTTTAGGTCTACACTTTTTCCTAGGTAGAATTTTGACATGTCACATAGTATGTTAAAAACTTGTTGGAGAGGTTTAGAATCATTGATTACACCTATGCATGTTTGGTTGAAATTTTCAACAACATTTGATTCACTTGACAATGAGTCAATTCATAGACGACTATTGGAAAACTTGATTCACCTCATAACCACCAAGCTAAATTTAGGCTTCACATCAACTATATATATAGATTTGTGGTAGAGCCAAACATTGCTCATTGGATGACAATGAAGAAGATTTTAAGGTATGTGAAGTCTAGCTTAGAGCATGCCATTATGTATGGTATAAGTATTGAGGCAAGTATAATAAAAAATAAATACACTTTTGACAAGGAGAAATATTAAATTAGGGCCTTACAATTAACAATTATTGATTGAAAATTCATATCCCAATTTAATGTTGCAACTATATAGCTAAATGAAGTTGACATAATTCAAGGTTAAACCTGGATTGAAACATTGCATACTTTCATCTTAAACATGAATAAAATGCTTTTGACATTTTGTTATAAGAAGAAGATAACCTTGCATGACTATGCAATAAAGTCATATTCAATAGCTCCTTAATTAGAAGATCTTAAAGATGTGTCAAAGTTTAACCTGCAGGATAATTAGAAGTCCATACAAAATATGCAAAATGAATTTGACAATGTTGTTGTTGATAAAGATGAAGAAATTCCTCGCTTTAAGAATCATAGTCAAATCTCAAGTACACAGATTAAGAAGTTAAAAAATGAAAAGCAATCACAACAAGAAACATTGGAACAACTTACCATTAAAGAATTCATGATTGATAAAGAAACAATGATTGATCTCATTGAAATAGAGAAGTCATCAAATATACAAATCCAAACCTTGGAGAATGGACCAACATAACCAATCGAAATCTTATCAACCAATAAATCATTAGAAGTACAAAATGATAGAGGCTCCAAAATTGAGACACAAAGAAGGATGGTGTATCACCATCCTTGTGTAAAAGTCATCGCATTATTCAACAAACTAACCAAAATGAAATCAATATGAGAAATTAAGTGAAGATCCTTATATATTGAAGAGAAGCTTAGGTGTGGAATCTTAACAATTTCCAAATCACATAAGTCGTCACCACACAATGCTTTTGAGAATTGAATTAGTATGGTTCGACCCTTAAAAATAAGACAAATTTGCTCATTGCTTTGTGACACATATAATCTTGTGTAAACCATTATAGCTTCAAGAATGAAGAATCGTGACAAGGCATTACAAGCTAGAACAAAGACATACAACTTTTCCCTAAAATACTTTGAGGATAAATAATCTTTGATGGGATAGGTAAAGTAATGAACATAAATATAATAATAATAATATTGGAAGTGACACATCCTAACCAAGGGACATGACCTAATCAAAGGACATGACCCATCAACCATAATAACTAGTCAATGCATATAAGTATACTATCACTTGCTATTGTATCACATAATCTCTCTTATTCATAATTAATATATATTATTTATTCTACATGGATTTCAATTTATCGTGGTTCTGTTGTATATTCCTCAGTGAATGAACTATTGTTCATTTTAGTTCCCTATGAGGAGTGTTGTAACTAAACCTTGATTGGTTGGAATAATAAAAAAATATATTGTCAACCCTAAAATCCTTTTTTAATTTTTGAATAAATCCTATTTATAAATCTAAACAGATTAATCAAGGTTAAAGTATTGTTAAGCATTAATAAATCATGACACGTTCTTGATTAAAATCATAAAACATAATGTAATCTCTGCCCATATTTGATGGTTGTAAATGAAGTTAATCAATGACATATATTAACTTCAGAGGTTTAAATAATCAAAATATAACGAATCTTTAAACTCTGATACAACCAAACCACTTCCTATACACATGGCACTGTTATATTCAAATGAAAGATATTAAAATTTTCAAAAATCGTTTTTTAAAAGCTTCGATACCACCCCGGATTAGGGACCCACCACCTTGTCACTTGGTAGTTAGAAACACTAAATTTGTTGGTCACACTTTCAATCGAAGACCAATAGTGAATCAAGATATATGTTTTTATTTAATAAACGTTAATTTAACAACTAAATAAGCCGCCACCATTGTATTTTTATTATTTTGATATACATAAAATATAGGTGTTCAAGTTAGAAGTTGATATAGATATCCTTTTAAAGAAGAAGGGCCTTCTCTTTGAAGGAATTAATTCTGCAAACACAAGTATGATAAATAAACTCGGTCTTAGAACAATTTTCCTTAAATTTTTAGTAGAGGGCTTTTAGGAGTAAGAACAATTTAATTTCATATTTTCAAATGGCTTCTAGGAGAAAAACCACTAGTTTGTAGTAGTCTGAAATATATAGGCCAATTTTTAGGCATTTTTATAGATAAACACTTCGACATTTTTGAAACCAAAATATAAAAAAAAAACTATCAAAGAAATCAGAGGCATAGCATTTTCAAAGTTTAACAATAGTCTTGAAGATATAATTGCATGGGAATGTGGTTTGGCTTATGCTAATGTCCCTACAACCTTTCATTTTCCTGAATTAGTCCACATGTGCACCCAATACTATGATCCGGTACAAATGGTTATCAAAGAAAAAAACCAGAAAACCATTTTCGCTATTTCAAAAGCTTCTATTTTGAACATACTACTATTACCTGGTAATCGAGAAAAACTTGATGAAGATAACCTAGCTCATGAATTGAGTTCATTACCAGGCTCAAAGAAGCTTAATTTCATGACAAATATGTTAATAACATCACCTGTAGTAGAGTTAAATTTTCCCTTGAGTTCATCTTTGTTCAAATAACTATTTAGAGAAGTTATAATCATGATTTGTTTGATCGTTGATACACTTGTCGATGGAACTATATTAGGTTTTATCCTCAAAATAACTAAATCTACCAAGTTCAATTATGTTGATTTTCTTTTTGATACCATCCATGAACAATTAACATTTTTTGAAGAATGGAAAAGTTTTAGATATCAACCATACTTAGTTTATCTTTTGATATATCAACAATCAATCCATTTTAGACATCTAGACTTGAAGAAATTAAACCAACAAGAAAATTTTCTTTTAGTCACATACTGGACTAATATTATAAAAAATCATGGTAAAAAAAATGGTTATAAGAATTTTATTTATCAGGTGATGGTCACTGCATATGTTCTCATTCATAAGGAATTTCCCCCAATAAGTTTTCCTAAATGTAAATCTTCCTTACAACTAGGACAATAGATAAAGGTTGGGGATTGGTATATTTCATAAAATTATAGTCTTAAGAATTTATGGATTTTAAATGAGACCCTACATGCTACCAATTTTCCTTACCCCCATAATTTTTTCTTTGGAATATTTAAGACAAAGAATGAATTCAGACTATGTCCATTTCCCCCAAAAAATTAAAAGACCTTCCATCCATTACCAGCATAGGCTTTCTTTAAGGATAAACTAGCCTTATAGATCATTGGAAATATTATAAAAGTTTTCAATTTCAAAGAGGATGATCCCTGACAATATGATCCTTTTCATGTGTTTGTAACATGAGACATGCAGTTGGTATTTTACCTTGTGTTCATCATGTAGATACAAGAAGATAAATGTTAGCCAATAAAGAATCATGGGCAAAAGTTTAACAATTGCTTCAAAGTCAAAGTTTGGACCAAGCAAAGCAAGAGAACATTTAGGCAGAACTTGTTAAAGGCAGTGTGCCATCCTCTTTAGTTATCACAATCAATGATGATCAAGTAAACATAGGAGTTGATTTTGTGATGGAAATTCCAGAGAAAGAAGAACTTCAAAGGAAAGTGGTGGATGACCCAGTGGAATTGGGCGAGCATGAACCTCCATCTAAGAGGAAAAAGATACACTCACAAGCAAAGGAAGAATCAAGCTCAACCGAAAATCAAAGAAATCTTTTCTTGAAAAATCTATTATTTCAGTAACACAATTTGCATCCTCAATTGATCCTAATTACAAAAGTACTGGCAAGATAATCTTGGGAAGTGAAGTTTCAAGAGAATTATCCATTCCATATGAACAACAAGATATGTTCACTGAAATGAAACTGAAGAGGAAAATTTCCAAGCAAGCAAAGGGAGATCTATATTCTAAAATCAGTGATGAGGGACTTGCCCCACCTAGATTGCTGTCTTCAATGAGTTATGAGAAAGGATATTTTCAGATGGTTGTTCTACAATCTAAGGTCGACAAACTTGAAAAGGATCTTAGATGCCAAGATTATGAGACAACAAAGTTTAAAATGGATTTAAATAGTATGCTTCCAGAGGATAAGATTGAATGGAACAAGAAGACAAAGAATGTAGTGGCTAAAGATCTAATAAAAGCAACACTAAATGTTAGAAAATTAAGGTTGTTGATAAGAAAATTAGAAAATCAACTGAAAGTTGAAAGAGGCACAAACAAAGCTAGAATGATATCAATATGTGATTTAGAACAAAAGTTGATTGCTTTAGGACATGGATCAAAAGACAAAACATCTATACTCTCTTTGTTAAAAGAGAAGAAAAATGAAATCCAAATATTAAGGGGAAATTTGAATATGCCTATTACAAAGCATGTTCAAACCAAGGAGCGAATGGAGCTAGAAAAAGAAAAAAAGTCAACTTCACCATTAACTAAAGGTTCTTCAAGATCAAAATATCCATTTGGAGAAAAGAGTCGAGAGGCTAAATAAAGAGAAAGAGGTTGTATTGGCAACAAGTCTTCAGAAGATAAGTATCCATGATACAAAAAATCTACTAGAAGTTTATGATTTAGAGTAGATTGCAAAATTCAAGGGACATGTTTCAACACTACATAGGGAATTAAAACAAGCCAGAAATGTGATTCAAGCAAAGGCTTCGGAAATGGTGGAGTTACAAGAAGAGGTTAACAACAAAAATGCTTTGATAGATCAAAATTATGTTGCCATAGCTGAGAAATATATAATTGTATGTGAAAGCAACATCCAAACTGTAGAATTTGAAGATTTAAAGAAGAAATATGATCAAAAAGTTTATGCAAGAAAATATCTTATTGGAGCAAAACATTATATTTGGGACTAGACCAAAAATATTATGCAACAAATGAGAAGCCATCTGAATGTATTGCAAGACAAAAGATTTAGAAATAAGTGCAAAACTTCAAGTCACTAAAGATTGGGAACAATTGGGAGATAAAGTTCAGATTACAAATGATGTCAAAATTTTTGTGAATAACAAGACTAAATAAGATTTAGAAGCAATATATATCAAATATAGAACAACTTTCATTATGAGAGCTAGCACCATTAATTTCAAATATAGTTTGATACTATCTCCTCAAAACAAATGTGAAGTAATTCTAAACTTTGGTCAAGAATTTAGAAACAAGTTTAAAGAAGCATTTGAACTTGGACTTCCAATTTCATGGAACAATGACAAATGATTTTACTGTAAAAGCATTTATGAAGAGGCTCTTGAAAAAGAAAGAACAAATTATGAGAAATTTAATGAGGTCAAGGGTCCAATCAGGGGGTTGATTATTTATGAGACATTGTTCCAAGATTTTGTGTTATTAAACACATTAATATTCAAGAAAACCTACCTCCTTCTTGTTATGATATTTTTATAGATTTGGATATTGTTGGGAGAAAGATGCTTTCATGCAAAATTCAAGAAGGAAGTGAATGGCAACAAATTGCAAAACTGAAAAATATAGCCCCTTTATTAACATCATCCTCGGCCACAGTTCATGTTTCTACTCTAGCTCTGGTGATGATATCAACATCAGTCTCTATGTCATCAATAAAAAACATGTCAGCACCAACCTCCACGTCATCAATACCGTCCATGAGAACATCATTACCAAGGTCGACACAACAAATGACAAATAAGCAGAGGAAGAAGAGGAACACATAGCATATCTTCAACAACTGTTTTAATTGTTACCCCAAGAAATAAAGGGTCCACTATCACCATCATTTCTAATTCAGGAAATCGTTGTACATCCAACATAAAATGATTGAAGGAAAATGATAAAAGAAAGGATCAAAGAAGAAAAAAGGGTCATCAGGCTAAAAAAATGAACTTGCTTCAACAAACTTCTTGATCCTCTTGGATTTTAATTTCTCTGTAACTTGCATGTTTTTGTTTTCACAAAGGATTCATGCTATGTTTCATCAACATTGTAATTTTCTATTTCTATAAGAATTTTTCAAGACTTTTGAAGGATTTATGAGATCTATTCTCAAAAGATCTTTGTAAAATTTACCAGTCTTTAATACATGCAATGGAGTTTTGTGAATCAAATCACTTGTTGATGTTTGCAAACTTTCAAGATTGACATTTTATATAATATTCTCAATTTCTTTCTTCCACCTTCTTTTGCATTATTTATTATTGAAATACTATGAATTTGAAAGTATTTTGAATGCTATATTGAAAATTTCTGAAATCATGTTTTGTCTTAGTTTCGAGGAATCAGTTCCATCTTACTTCTTGAAATACAATCAAATGAATATATTTATGATATTCAAAGGAAGTTGTGTTTCGTGTTTTATGTTATTTTATTTTAGAACTTTTCTTGAAAGCTAATCATATAGGAATCTAGTGCCCTTTATGTTTCTTAATGCACGTTAGTTGTGGTTTATTTTGTAAGCTTAAACTTCATTTTACTTATTGTTAGTTGTTTCAAGTCTTGCATTTGAAACATATACACAAACCTACACACAAAAGCATCTTCAATCAATTGGAGAGAAAATCTTAAAATTAAATTTACACTTTGAGTGTTACCCCCTTTGGTTGCTAGAATATTTTAGTAAGTCCTAGAGCAGGGAGGATATTTTCCTCCATAGGATGCATTGGTCCTGTTCTCTCATATAGAACTACGAGAGGAACGAGGAGGTAGGACACACCATTGTAGCAAAAATCTTATAACAAACAAAATTTTGAATAGAGTTATAGTTAAGTTGAAAAACCAATTTTTCTACATCTTGCTTCTTTAAAAGGTAAAAAAAGTTGAATGTTTAGACATGTCTTCATAAAAATGGTCACATCAATAGAAAAAATAATTCTCTTTTCCTATTGGTATGAGTTTATTATGTATGTTTCTTCCCCAAAATGTTCAATTATTTTATGTTTCAAAAAAGTTGCATATATATTAGAACGATGCATTCCTAGTATTGGAGCTATGTGTTTAAATTATTAGGATATATAATTATTAAATTCATGCAACATGTAAGATTGAGGGATGTGCAAAATGTTATGTAATATCAAATATAAAAATGTGCAATAATTCAAATGCAAAAATGTGCAATAATATCAAATCTAAATTTTCACATGCAACTCTATGTGATCAATTTTCAGATCGGAAAATTTCTTCATAGTGATCTAACAATAAGCCATAGTTGTTATCATTAAATAATTTTACACTGAAAATTATGATTGAAATTATATGCAGCTAAAATACAAAATATCAGAGATAAATCATCAACACAACTGAGACACAAATTTCTGTTATGTAAACTTTGTCAAATTCTGAAAATCTGAGGGAAAAACCAACCCTCCTGGTCAAGACACTTTGACCAAAAATTATGAGGACAACCTTGTCCTTTACAACCGAAAAATCAACAAAATTACACTCAACAAAATTACTCGAAAATCACCTCTTCCTGACAAATCTGTTGTTGCCACCTGTACCTGTCATGACGTCAGTCGTATGACTGCTAATGCCAGTTGTACGAGCTTTTGTACCTTCTTGTCAGTTCACACGTGTAGGTCTACTATCTTTTCCACATGTGCATGATGTCTTTTTTATTCCTCCACTTGTGCGGCTTGCTCACGCGTGGTTGTACAGTATGTACGTCATGTCTGTATGGATTGCTACTCACATGTGTGAACTGTCTCTCACACGTGCGGCTCCTCTCTCACACATGTGCCTTCTTGATTAAGAAATAAACATTCCTTGGTTGAACAACTGAAACATAAATCACCTCAAACCCTAGGCTAGATTTGCCTCACAATTATAGGATTTCCCTAGCTGAAATTTCCAAGCTCCTGGCACAAGTGCACCCTCACTTATGCTAACTCCATCATGCACAATGATCAAATGTCACAATTGTTGAGGAAAAGATATGAAATGATCTTACTCAAGCATTTTCATATTCTGCTTGGCTAAAGCAAAATAGACAGGAATATCACCCTATGTTTATAGCCATCAAAATTAATATCCTAATTCACAAGTATCAATTACAAATGCTTAGGCTGGTTTTTTATAAATAAAAGCTTGCTGAAAAATTCATTATTTATGTGTTTTTCTGAACATAAAAGATGCTGAAATAAATATAGATATAGAAGTAAAGACACCATGTTGATAATCAAGACAGATGAGACATAAAACAATCCTTTATTTCATTCCAATTCATAAAAGAGCCATTCTCTTTACAAAATTTTGTGAAGAAGTTTTGGACCAAAGTCAAACTTAGACGTCCCCGATGAAACATACAAAAGGACTTCTGAAAGAAAATAAAAAAAACTAAATTCTAAAAGCTGGATCAACTTGTCGCAGATTGCTGCCTACTCGACTATGCACAATAGCCTTTGTCAGTCATGAAAACTAATTCACAAACAGACAAGTCTACACAGACTATCAAAGATAGATCAACACCTCGGAAAAACAAGTGTCTGAATGATGTAATTCGACCCTGAATCTTGTTGTCTACAATAAGACCTTGCTATCATAAACAAAATTTAGGCCTTGAATAAATTAAGGAATGAATGAAAACTGAATTATCTCAACAAAAACTCAAAGATCAGACCTTAGTATGCTTCTCCTTCTATTCCCCTTTGTTCCTCCCTTTCCTTTTTCTTTTAAGCAAATTAGAATTGGTTGAAGTAGTTGAACTACTTCTTTAGTTAAGTTAACTAAAATCTCAACCAACTTTTTAGTTAGGGGGAAAAGTAATAAATCATAATAAGAGTTTTTAAATAAATAATAACTAGTAGGTGGGACCCCTTGTGACTCCCTTTAGATTTTAATGATCTTAACAAAACTAGTTAATTAAACAAAACATCCCTCCTTGTGACTCCCATCATCACATTCATATTTGAAAATTTATCCAATGATTTTTGAAATTATTTTCAAAATATATTACTCATATATCCAAAAAATAGCATGCTGTCCAAAATTTCTGAAGTCAATTGTCATCAACAATAAATAAAATAAAACTTAAAATCCATATTTTCCACTCTGAGATGCAATCTTTCCCTTGTTGCTGGTGTCACCTTTTGATCTCTCTGAATTTGCCTTTGGTTGTGTTGAGCCTTTAGGCCTAATCTCGTTGATCACATGAGAACAATGGTCCCTCAAATGCATCAGGGAGGACACAGATTTGTCAGAGCAGTTGGAGGGTGAGGAATGGGCAACAATGGCTTTTCCTTTGTCAGGGGCATGGTGGGCCTCGGTTTTCAACCTTTTGCTAGCATAGGAAGACTGAAATGGTGAGTGGACATGGGCAACTTGGACAATATGATTGATAGGCGGGGGAGCAGGTAAAGACAAATTGGGCCAGCCACGATGTTGGGAGACCGTTGGGTGGACAATCTCTTGCCATCCGTCGTTTTCAGGAACCTTGGGTTGCAATGATACATGAGGGAGAACGAGAATACCAGGGGCTTGTGGAGCTTGGAAGGGAGGCCTTTCAGGCCTAGGTTGGACCATTCCTTGCCCAATCCAATTGAAAAACCCAACTTGAAATAGCTGGCCTAACTCTTGCGAGTCAACATCAAAGTGAATGGAGAATCTTGGCCTTCTAGGGCCCTTGTTCCAATTATCTCTTCCTCGGTTACCTTTACCATGGCTACCTCGGCTGAAAAAGCTCATTCCTGTATGCATGATTGATTAACAAATAGTTTCTTTAACAACCATACATGACAACTCTTTTAAAATATGAAATAAATTTTGGCTCAACAACATATTCGACTCATGAAATCCAATCCATACAAATTGTTTAACTATTGTCAATGAGCAGGGGGTGAATAAAGGTTTCAAGATATGCGAGGGGTTTGTATTGAGAGAAAAAAATGTTAAAATGAGGGGGAAAAGAACATGGTTACTGCTCACTGATAACAACAATCAACTGGAATGTAAACCAAAGAACATATCACTGTAATCCATCCTTGTGATCTTAAACTGTCATAATACAGAGCTTCTTTTAACTGTAATTAAATTTTAGGAACATGGAGTGAGTAATGAATATGGGAAAGCGAGGGGATTGTAATTAGTGAAAAGAGAAAAAAATGGTAGGGGAAGATAGTTGTTACTGTTCGAAAAATTAATTAAGTAATTCCACAAAACAATTCTATATTAAAAGAAAAAGATCCAATACTAACCAAATAGTCACTGTAATCAATTAAACAACTACTGTGTATAATTCATCATTTTTGTGTATTAACTTGCTCACTGTCTGCAATTAAATCTTTAACACATTGTCATCCAACTCAAAATAATATGCCTTCCAAAACAACCTGTATAAGAGTTCTGTTTCTTCCCATTTAATATTTAAAACAATTTCTAAATGAACACACAGTCACTTTTTTCCACTCTGTTCCATCGAAACATCAACCACTATCCATGAATTATTTCTTCAAATAAAAAACAAACACAAAAATCGTGCCCAATTCCATTCCTCTAATCAATTTAATAATCAAATTGCAACAAAACCATAATGTTATAAAACCTGTGCCCATCTCTGATGGTGTAATAAAATGATATCCATAACATATATAGTGGACAGACACACCACAACTATCACGATTTTAAATTGCAATACTCCTGATTGGCAATTAAAACACATAGTAACAACAACCCTTATTTCAACCTATATCATGTTGTAGGAAACACACAACCCAACGCATAAAGCAAAGAGGCATATTCCTGATCAACCATAAAACAATGCCGAGTCAACAATCCAACTGTTACAACACAAGAGGCAGGGACTGTGTACCCACTTCATTACTTGAATCAACCAATTAACCATGTTGAACTATCAAATCAATTGCCATAATAAAAGTACACAGTGATTATACACCAGTCACATAAACCACTGTCAATGTTATTAATAGGGACAACCAATAATCAACCACTGACAACGATAATCCACCAACTCATAACAATCGACCACGTGCCCGACCAAATATAACTGGTTCATTTATCAAAATCAGGCTTAAAATAATCAAGGGTGGGCTCTGAGCAACCAAGACAAGGAGATTGGAAATGACCACCAACAACAGGTGAGAAACTTTCGAGACGACACGATGGACCCACAGGCCATATCACCCATAGCCTTGCAAGACAAGGAGAGAGTCAACAGGCAGGAGAGGTTATGAACAAAGGAGTAGAGGTCCCTCACGGGCCAATAAATAACACCTAGAACATGTAGGGCATAACCCTCGTGGTTTTCCCCAATCAACCCGGGTAATGTTGATATAAAAACAGAGCCATGAAATAGAAATCAACCTCAAATCAAGCCCCTTGGCATACTAGCCATTATAACCAACTATGCAGACACCAATAGTATAACGAGCCAATAACTAGGTGAAGAGATATGCAGTGACATAAGGTAGTTCAAAGACAAACCCAACAACTCCATAACAACAAATACGACTGGGTACGGTGACAAGAACTGTGTGGAGAGAGCCAACAAGTCTGGACCGAATGAACCCTTCAACAAAAACCCATGAAGACAACATAGAGCCTTCATGGCTTTTACACTAGGAATAATCAATGAAATTGTGACTTCAACCATCATTTTCCATTTGCAATGAAAACCACACAACAACCATTCCAAAGAAACATCACAAGTTTACATAGTTGTCAAATATCAAGAAAATCACAGACCCATACATCATCGAGCCAATATCTATTTAATAACCAGAGCGGGTTCATGGATGGCGAAAAGACATACCTGTAACCAAAAAGCCTTAAAAACGTGAGCTTGGCCGAGCAGTTCTTCCCTTGCCTGGAAATCAGAGCTTAACCACAATGAAACACAATTGAACAATAGCCAAGCTAGGGTGACGACCAACGGTAGAGGTATGGAGTGACGTGCAATAAATGCACGTCGCTTCCATCCTTTACTAATTCAATCACTTAGTACGCACCAACCAACCATCCATTAATCCATTCAATTAATCCATGCATCGAAACCAACATCCATTACTTGCCAAATGCGGCACCCTATATCACATTAACCATTGCCAACCATACCATAATGCATATCACATGTGCTTTCATATAACTCAATAAATCGTAAGCCACTAACTTCGTTAGCTAGGACCAACAACAATCCTTTTAATTCCAATGCATATAGTGTAGCATAGTAGCATAGTAGCATAGTTTAGTTTCTTCCTTTTGGATTTTGTTCATATTGCTTTTATCTCTTTTCAATTGCTCTTATTTCTTGTTACTAACATGTATCCTGTGCAGGTGTCACAGTAATGAATCAAGGAGAAAATAGCAAGGGTAACAATGGATAACATAAGCCATCATAACATGAAATTAGAGCTTAGAGCAACAAAACCAACCGATAACATGCATTATCCATTATCCATTTGTCGCGAATAGAACCAATATTTGATCATCAATCATGCTCTAACCTGTACACAGTGTCGAACAACAACATGAACATCAAATAAGAACCAGATCTGATCCTCCAATCTACAAGGGGGTCCAACCTACTAGTATTATATATATCATTAGCTTATAATAATAGGCTTTAGAAATACTTTGCGGGCGAAATCCTCGTTGTGATTTTTATCATCAACAAACTGGCGACTCCACAGGGAAATTTGTTTCCAACAGATTTAGAACTCAGAACTCATGGTTTTGTAGACCAAGAATAGTAGGTCAAGAAGATATAACCAAGAAGATTATGCAACATGGGGAAGTGAGCGGATTTAATGGAAAAATGACCGGGAATTTGGGAATAACTCATGAAAAA
The DNA here is from genome assembly GCA_009831015.1 of Picea engelmannii. NCBI lineage: Eukaryota > Viridiplantae > Streptophyta > Pinopsida > Pinales > Pinaceae > Picea > Picea engelmannii. The sequence goes on from ML797547.1 coordinate 51,122, forward strand.
TGTTAAGTATGAGGCGGTTTACTAGTGTATGCATAATCATTCAACCATAATCTTCTCTTTACTTCAAGGAGAAAAATTATGGACTTGCTCCTCTAAATTCTCAAATGGATGAAGAAATGGGAAAAAAGAAGCAAGAGATAACCAATTTCTTTAAAAGACAACAGTGAAAGCAGATAGCAATTTCAAGTGCTTTCAGGGGAGCATCGTAACAGTTGTGTAAGATTGATTTTTATTGACTAACAATATCTTGCAGGAGTGTTACTGTGGCATAATTGATCCAACATGTTATTCTTGACCCAAAATCAATTAAAATATGAAAAAACAATGAAAATCATAACATAATTAAAATTGTTGAATTTAAAACAACAGAGATAAAATGACATAAATGTAAAAGCAGTATGAAATTATTAAAACAGAAAAAAAAATCAAACTATTGTAAAGCCGAAATGAAAAACAGTGATAGAAAAGAAAACAAAGCTAGACTACTAATATACATTAAATCCAAATATCATTAGGACTTTTCAAGTTGGTTCCATGTAGTGTTTCAAGTGAGAACCATTAATGTTGTAAGAAAACAATCACTCCTTGTTAAGCCCTAATATTGGCTCATTACCCCTTAATTGGGGCATATTACATTAGTAATGTTATTTTATTTATGTCGTCTTTATTCCATTAGTTGTAATTATACCTTCTAGTCTCCTATATATGTTAATGAGACATTTTCATTTGGAGTCATCTTGTACTTGAACATTTATGTGGGGTAAACGGAGGTTGCCCCCTCAAAAAGTCTTATTATCTGAAATTATCTCTTTTTCAAGGCGTTGAGTACTTATTCTGAGGTTTTTCTATGCTATATTGATATTTGGTTCTTAACATATGGTATCAGAGCTCAAGGTCTTGGGGTTTCGCTACTACATCTGAGACACCTTGGAATTTTCACTATAACTTTTTTTCTACAACGTTTCAAAAGAAATGGATTGGAGGATATTTAGTAGACGAATCAAGGTACGCTGGGTTAAAATTTCAGCTCCTGAGGCCTTATACTTTCTAAGATACAGCCTGTGCAAGATAGGGTTTGGGAATCATCCTGAATTGAGTCATTGCGGAATTTTCTCTATAAAAAAATTTCTGTAACATTTCAGACCCTGAAATTTGGAGGATATTCACAAAAATTAGTAAGGTAGTTGTGGTAAATTTTTTATATTCTGGGTCATCGTACATTTGTAGATACACCCTGTGGAAGATAGGGTATCAGACTAGTCTTATTGACTAGTCTCAAGAAGGTGTCCCAGGTAAAACAATCATAACTTATTCCTAGAGTATCCAAATTGAGTGAGACCAGTTTCATTGGATAGTGGACAGTATGTAGTATTTCTGGTACGAGTTTTAGAATTTTATATCAATTATTTTGTGTGGGGCACGCTATACAAGTGAGATCTCCTAGAAAGGCCAAAAATCAGCAAGTTGTGGGGAATTTATCGTAAATTCCACTTGTCACATCCAATTTTGATCAGAGCTGTGGCATTGCAGAGAAGAAATATCAGATAACTACATAAAAGAAAGTTTCATACCCAGAAGGGCCGAAACTTGGGGGATACAACAGAAGAAAGATTGTCTAGCAGAACCACCCCAAAATCAAGGTTCAAAAGTGATACTTGGCCAACATGCCACCCAAAAAGGAAACTTCTACACCAAATAAGCCTACAAACAATCCTACTTGGACTCTTGATGAAGGTGAAGAAATGCGTAGGGACATAAATGATTTACAAAAGAAGATAGTAACAAAAGATGAACTACGAGAGATGGAAGTTAAGTTGGAGGCAATAAATACTAAAATGGATAGTTTAAAAGAGAAGATCATGGAAGTATTGAAAAATTTCGTAACAGAGAAGGCACTTGAAAGTGAAAATGCATCCCATGAAATTCATGATGAGGACACAAGGAAGGTGAATCAAGAATGGAGAAACTCCAATTTTGGGTTGAAGACCAACCACATTCCTAAGATCGATATGAGGAAGTTTGATGGCAAGGACCCAATCACATGGATACTTCAGATGGAGCAATTCTTTGATCTACATAATGTGCCACATACACAAAAGGTACGAATTGTTTCTTTATATTTAGAACCCAATCAATTT
>ML797547.1:53727-65755 GCA_009831015.1 Picea engelmannii
CAATGGCTTTTAATTTTCAAGAACTTTTCATGAAATTTTCATTGGAAGGAAAAGAAATTGAGTTAAGAGGTATCATAGGGAAACTCGGTAAGGTGATAAGCTCTAATGGCATGACAAAATTATTGAAAAAGGGGCATTAAGGCGTTATTGCACAACTATGCTCACTAGATGTTCAAACATCTAAGCCATCTAGTCCTCAAGATCTCCAAGGGATCATTGATAAGCATTCCAAAGTATTTGAAGATATTCCCAAAGGTCTTCCACCCACTCGAAATTATGATCATGAAATTCACCTAATTCCTGGGAGTGTTCGTCCTAACATCAGGTCATACAGATACCCTTACGCCCAAAAGAGTGAAATTGAGCGCATGGTTGAAGAAATGTTAGAGGCTGGCATTATTAGACCTAGCCAAATTTCTTACTCTGCACTAGTGGTAATGGTATTCAAGAAAGATAGCTCATGGCATATGTGTCCAGATTATAGAGAGCTCAACAAGATCACTATTAAAGATAAGTTTCCCATTCCCATCATTGATGAATTGTTAGATGAACTACATGGAGAAATCTATTTCACAAAATTGGATCTCCGTTCAGGGTATCATCAGATTAGAATGAAGGAAGAAGATATCCGAAAAACAACATTCTGAACTCATGAAGTCCATTATGAATTTTTGGTCATGCCTTTTGGCCTTACAAATGCACCTTCCACATTCCAAGGGTTGATGAATTCCATTTTCAAGACCTTTCTTAAAAAAATTGTGTTAGTATTTTTTGATGATATACTAATCTATAGCAAGTCTTGGGAGGATCATGTGCGACATGTTGACAAGGTGCTACAACTACTAAAGGAACAACAACTATATGCCAAACCATTCAAATTTTTCTTTGGAGTGAAGGAGGTAGAGTATTTGGGTCATATTTTATCTCATGAAGGTGTCAAGGTAGACCCTAACAAGATTAAGGTCATGATGGACTGGTCGATTCCCAAAACATTGAAGAATCTTAGAGGATTTTTGGGTTTGACAGGTTACTACCGTAAGTTTGTTTGACACTATGGAAGAATAGAAGCACCTTTAATGACAATAACTAAGAAGGATGCATTTTCATGGACTCCAGTGGCAACTAAAGCTTTTGAACAACTTAAAGAGGTGATGTGAAAAACTCCTGTCTTGACCACTCCATACTTCACAAAAACCTTTATTGTGGAATGTGATGCCTCAGGAAATGGAATTGGTGTTGTCCTAATGCAAGAAGGAAGGCCCTTGGTTTTTGAAAGTCGGCCACTCAAGGGAAAGGACTTACACAAACCCATTTATGAGAAGGAAATGATGGCAACACTACATGCATTGAAGAAATGGCGTCCTTACCTAATAGGTAGTGTTATCCCTTATTTCTAGGGATAACTAGGAGATCATGTCTCGAGGCCCACAGGTCCTAGACATCGAGTACCGAGAGCAGGATTGACCTAAGCATGGCCCTGGAGGGCCCATTCTTTTCTTCTTTCGTCAGATTCATCTTGTCAGCAACAACAACATCCATCACCATCGGCTTGGTCTTGTATCAGAGAAGGCTCTTGCTCCACGAGGTAATTGGTCCAGGTATCATGGTATGTGTCACTTTTGATCATTATAACCTTTGGATATATGCATCTGACTCCTTTTATCTCTGACGAATGCTTGGATCTTACATTAACCCACTTGACCATGATTGGGGAGATTGACTAGGTGCCCTAGAAAGTTTGTACCCATAGGTTTTGGTTTGCCACTGGGGGATTTCTGAAGAGCCATCGTCCGTTCCCATCATACCGCCAATTTTCCATCTTATCTCCCGCTCATCTGTCCCATTCCCCTTGTCCGAGCATTAGGATGATCTATTTGTGGGGTTGCACCTTATCTCGTGGGAAGAAGGGGCTAAAGGCCTAGAAGGTAAAAGCATCTGGTAAAAGATAAAAGTTTAGAAATAAAACCTCGAGATGCTTCGCCCAGGGATCCCCGAGAAGGCAATAAAATGCCTCTTAGCAAGAAACAAGAGGGACCCAAAAAAATAACAAACAAGGCCTAATCAAGAGGATAGGGGGTCTCATCACGAGCCAACCTATTATGTTCATGGGTACCTAACAACATGACATTGCCACCATCTGGTTACCACGTCAGGGCAGTGACCTTTGGTTGCATGGCAAAGGGAAAGGGGGTCTCATCACGATCCAGCCTTATCATATCTGTGAACGTACTTGTGGGTAACACTGTCAGCTCTGGTCACCACGCCAAGGCAGTGTCCTCTGGTTAGCCCTTGAATAAAAAGAAAACGAAGAAGAAAAAGAAAATAAAGAAAAGAATAAAGGCAAGAAAGGGCTTGGAAAAAATTGCATCCATGACAGGTACAACTCGCCTTCTACAAAGGCACCCACAGGTAATATCATGCATCCCTGAATCTCACTCTACCCGTGTGTCTAGACATCCCTTAGCCACATCACCTCATTTACATGGCTTGGATGAAACCCCTTGGAAACTTTCCTTTCCTTATGGATACTTGCCCAATAGGGTGTCTTGTCCTTTTTCTCAACCTTGTATTGTAGGTTTTTGTAGAGTCTTTGAGCTATTGAATGATATATCATGGTTTTTATGCATATGTTTGATAATATTAATGATGAAATGTGATTAACATTGCTATAATCCCTGTGACTAATGAGCCCATAGAGGGTGTAGTTTTTGATGTGCAGGAACATGCCCGAAGGACAAGTACCATTTGGACTGGTACACATGGGGAGATGATTAGTTCAGACCTCCATGGGGTTGAAGAGCCCATCAGATGGTTGTTGAGACCCCGTCAGAGGGGCATAGACATGATGGTGTTTGATCGAGGTTTTGCACCTGAGAAGAAGAGGACGTTTCACCAGAGGCACTTTGGCAGAGTCCGGCCTAGGGGGAATGACCCCTTTTCAGTGGAATGTTGGCCTTGGAAGGCTCAGAGCGCCCCCATCCTTACCATGACGTCATCCAACTTCATGGTCATTCTTGGAGGCAGACTGGGCAGCAGTGGCACGTGTGGCATGTTGGAGAAGCCCCTAGGGTGCTAACGTTTTGCTCCTGGATGTCTCATTTTCCCTAAAAGGGGATAGCGCCTTCCTTGAAGGGGATTTTACCTTTATTACAACTCAGTTAGGGTTTTAATTTGACAATTTAATGCAAAAACAATATGATTTTGGTTTAAAGCCTTGTTGGCTAATTTTATGACCTAAAATTAATTAAAGGTCATTGATACAATATATATTGAGGAGTTTTATCTTCATTTTGACCAACACAACACTCACTCATTAGTGAGATCTGATTTTTGCACCCTACTTGGGTATTTATTCTCTTTGAGTGAGGTGCACTTGTTGAAGGAGGGCACTTCTTGGCATTTTGTCATTTCTCTTGAAGGAAGGTTTACAAATAGGGTTTGCAATGCTATTTCATCATGATATGTAAGTGTTTTTTCTACAAAACTTCTTAATTGAATGGTTTTAGTCTTATATTCTTGCATTTATTATAATTTTTTCTGATTTAAAAAACCCTAGGGGACAAACACACAAGTAGGTCGTTGTCTCATGTCCCCTAAAAGAGAAATTTTCAGCCATTGAAGAAGGAAGGAAGAGTCTAGCCATTTCTACACTCTTATTGCTTCTTCCCCTGTGCTAGTTGTCCCTTTAAAAGTCAAGAAGGACGTCCCAGGCCTAGGTTATCTACACCTAGGGCCATCCTGCTTCTAGGTTTTGGTGATAGGGCCTTGCCTTTGTAATAATCTCCCTCACCACACTCTCATGTCTTGATTTATCTTTTATGCTAGTCGTTTTGCCAGGTTAAACCTAAGGAAGGAGGAAAGAGCACAAGGCCTTTCTTAAGAAACACCAGAGTGAGCCTCTTTCCTCTAGGGTTTTGTTTCTGGGGCCCTACCATTGCAGCACTTCAGAACCCTTCCCTCTATTCCTTATCCTTTTTCCTTCAACCTTTGCATCCTCCCTTGATTTGATTCCATTTACCCTTAGGCACTGATCTCAGGCCTCCAACATTGAAGTGATAGTGGTCAAACAAACTTTCAAACTCTTATAAATTGAAACCCTCACTAACTACTAACCCTAATAAGGTTGACGTCATCCTTGGTTATTCCATATTGATGCAACAAGTTTTCTTCATAGACAATTAGATGATGGTTTAAGAGAATTTATTGAATAAAGGATTGATTTGACACATTGATTGCTATATCATCTTGGTATATATTGATGAATTGATATTATTTCATTGTTGTACTTATGAACATTGATCTCATCAATATCTATTGCTTATGTATTGATATCAGATAGTTATATGAAGTACTAACCCTTTAAAATCATAGCCTGCATGTATTAGTCTTCTATTGCTTTGTTTCGAGAAGGTGTTCTCATTTGGGCCTACACTTCATTATTGGCTGTTTAGCCGGACTATCTACTCTTGGTGGTGACCTGTGAAGAGGGAATTTCACTTTGACCTTTATACCTTAGCCTCTTCAAAACTCTAGGTCACTGGGGACGTCTCCCCTGGGCTTAACCTCCCTGAATAGAAAGAACCTCCCCTTGTGGTGACATTGGGTGGGGTAGGTTCCTGTTATGCCAGTTTGGCCTCTATCCTGTAGCCTTTTGACCTAGCTACAAACTGTGCGATAACATTTTGGCATCGTTTCTGGGGAACACTGAGTCAATTCTCCTCAAACGACAAATCTTTTCAGTAAGCCTTGCCTCATAGCCTTATCTTACAAGCTTACCTGGCGACTCCACTTTGGTGTTTTCCCTTTTTCTTTGATAGTTTCAAGCAAATTATCTGGCGACTCCACTAATATTTATCAGGGTGCCACCTTACTTTCTGTGATATTTCCAAGTTATGGGATCATGGCACACTGTGAACAAATATATCTGAGTATTGATTTCAGAATTTTTCGAGGATACCCAAATTACTTTGATACAAAATGGCTAAACAACTCTCCAACATTTTTGGGCCTCCCAACTCCTCACATTGTAAATTTTTTGGAGTATTTGAGCGAGTTAAAGTTGGGAGGAGAGGATGCTCTTATAAAATTGTTCTTACTCACTCTGCCATCCTACTTACAAGATCATTTTAAGAGTTGTTGCAAGGGCGAGGGTATATCATCTTTCATACACCTCATCAATAGGTTTATAGACCTTACTAAACCACATTGCCAAACGTATGAAGATGTCCTTCAAAACCTCATGGTAGCCTTAGACAACAAAGGATTCACCATTGAGATTGTAGAAGATCTCAGGAAGGCATATCATGATCAATAACGAGAATCCTCTGATATAAAATATGAGGTTTATGAAGACCATTACCAACCCCTTCAAGAGGAGCAAGACCTCTCCCATAATACAAGAGAATACAGTGAAGATATAACTAGAAAGGCAGATTATGAGGATGAAGCACCAATAACTGCTCCTCCATCCGACAAAGCTCTCTAAGATTCTATTCCATCTGCACAAGATGAAGAGAATGAGGTAAGTCATTTTCCTTTCCATTTTTTTGGTGATACCTTGTTCTATGACTTAGAGAGTGAAGAGGAAATGGAACCCTTGGACAAGCTTGATCCCCTATATCTCAAGATTGAAGATGTGGAGGCAGATATTCCACTTGATGAAGTTATCCAAACACTTGAAGCTCCTGCACAGGAAGGATTAAACAAGGTGAGTTATTTCAAAACTTTCAATGATTATTTATTTTATGATGTAGAGAGCAAAGAAGTGTCAGATGTTTTAATCCCTTCATGTTATGATGAAGATAATGACTTTGTTGATAATTTTGATGAATTCATACATGTTGGGAGACGTAGGTGGGATATAGTTGGTTATGATATGGGTCTCATCTATGACATTGAAAGTCATTTCCAAGTGTTTCCTTTGCAATTATCACAGTAGATTATTCTTCACCAGTGGCAACAAGGAGATGAGGTTTTTAACCATACTCTCCAAAAACCCAAGGATGACCCAATACCTTGTTTTCCTAATGATTTTCGGTCATACCTTGAGGACTTTGATGATTGTCCCTCTGAGCATTTGGATTTATTTTATGAAGATGATTATCAACCACTACTCTGCTCGGATTTTGATGCAGGTAAGAACATTGTTTGCCTAAAGAAGGTTTCTCATGACTTTTCACTCCAACCACCTGTTATTACTTTACCGTGCTTGTCCATTAAAGGTGTAGTTGGGGAGTATATTTTTTATGTTGAGCTTCCTCTTAGGCAAACCCTAGACTCCAAGGGTCGGTTGGATACTGCAAGTTTGAGTCAGTTATCCCAGTTTTTCAACTTTCCCTTGGTAGTTTGCGAGTCGTCTGCTAGGTCTTTGTCGATCCCTTCCTTGACTTTAGAGCATGAGGATGTCCTAGGTAGCCAGTTGGCAGGACCTTTGAGTAAGTTTTATGGACCTTACAATTTTCATGACCCTTTCTTAAAGTGGATTGAATACTTTCCTCGGAGATGGACTTGGCAGGATTTAATCCCTCCCACCCGCCTCCATGAGTTAGAACTTGAGATCTCTGACAATATGATATATGTTCTAACCCATGTCATTTTTGTGCTTGATTTATCACTGTTTTGGTTTATGATGAAACAAAAAGGCAGGTATTGGGGGACATTGTTGGATTGGTTACATTGGTCGTTTGACTACATCGAACATCCAGCCAACAGGTAAGTAAAGGTAGGTACTCTGCTTTACATTCGCATATTGATTGTTTTACTTCATTCTATATTTATATATATATGTATATGCTGGGGTGGCATTACCACCCCATTTTTGTTGTTGATGCCCCTATTGAGTTGAGCAGGTCTGCAGGTTATGCCAGAGATGCTGAGGTTCTCATGCACTCTACGATGAGAACATGTCCCTGAGTTGGAGCCAAATGTTATCCCTGATTTCTAGGGATAACTAGGAGATCATGTCTCGAGGCCCACAGGTCCTAGACATGGAGTATCGAGAGCAGGATTGACCTGAGCATGGCCCTGGAGGGACCATTCTTTTCTTCTTTCATCAGATTCATCTTGTCAACAGTAGAAACATCCATCACCATCGGCTTGGTCTTGTATCGGAGAAGGCTCTTGCTCCATGAGGTAATTGGTCTAGGTATCATGCTATGTGTCACTTTTGATCATTATAACCTTTGGATATATGCATCTGACTCCTTTTATCTCTGACGACTGCTTGGATCTTACATTAACCCACTTGACCATGATTGGGGAGATTGAATGGGTGCCCTAGCAAGCTTGTACCCATAGGTTTTGGTTTTCCACTGGAGGATTTCTGAAGAGCCATTGTTTGCTCCCATCATACCACCACTTTTCCATCTTATCTCCCGCTCATCTATCCCATTCCCCTTGTCTAGGCATTAGGATGATCTGTTTGTGGAGTTGCACCTTATCTTGTGGGAAGAAGGGGCTAAAGGCCCAGAAGGTAAAAGCAACTGGTAAAAGATAAAAGCCTAGAAATAAAACCTTGAGATGCTTCGCCCAGGGATCCTCGAGAAGGCAATAAAATGCCTCTCAACAAGAAACAAGAGGGACCCAAAAAAATAACAAACAAGGACTAATCAAGAGGATAGGGGTTCTCATCACGAGCCAACCTATTATGTTCATGGGTACCTAACATCATGACATTTCCACCATCTGGTTACCATGCCAGGGCAGTGACCTTTGGTTGCATGGCCAAGGGAAAGGGGGTCTCATCACGAGCCAACCTTATCATATCTATGAAAGTAATTGTGGGTAACACTGTCAACTCTAGTCACCACGCCAAGGCAGTGTCCTCTGGTTAGCCCTTGAATAAAAAGAAAAAGAATAAGAAAAAGAAAATAAAGAAAAGAATAAAGGCAAGAAAGGGCTTGGAAAAAATTGCATCAGTGACAGGTAGTACAACTCGCCTTCTACAAAGGCACCCACAGGTAATATCATGCATCCCTGGCTCTCACTCTACCCATGTGTCTGGACATCCCTTAGCCACATCACCTCATTTACATGGCTTGGATGAAACCCCTTGGAAACTTTCCTTTCCTTATGGATACTTGCCCAATAAGGTGTCTTGTCCTTTTTCTCAACCTTGTATTGTAGGTTTTTGTAGAGTCTTTGAGCTATTGAATGATATATCAGGGTTTTTATGCATATGTTTGATAATATTAATGATGAAATGTGATTAACATTGCTATAATCCCTGTGACTAATGAGCCCATGGAGGGCGTAGTTTTTGATGTGTAGGACCATGCCTGACGAACATGTACCATTTGGACCGGTACACATGGGGAGATGATTAGTTCGGACCTCCGTGGGGCTGAAGAGCCCATCAGATGGTTGTTGAGACCCCTTCAGAGGGGCAGATACATGATAGTGTTTGATCACGGTTTTGCACCGGAGAAGAAGAGGACATTTCACCAGAGTCACTTTGGCAGAGCCCAACCTAGGGGGAATGACCCCTTTTCAGTGGAACGTTGGCCTTGGAAGGCTCAAAGCACCCCCATCCTTACCATGACATCATCCAACTTCATGGTCATTCTTGGAGGTAGACTGGGCAACAGTGGCACATGTGGCATGTTGGCGAAGCCCCTAGGGGGATAACGTTTTTCTCCTGGATGTGTCATTTTCCCTAAAAGGGGCTAGCGCCTCCCTTGAAGGGGATTTTACCTTTATTACAACTCAGTTAGGGTTTTAATTTGACAATTTAATGTAAAAACAATATGTCTTTGGTTTAAAGCCTTGTCAGCTAATTTTTATGACCTAAAATTAATTAAAGGTCATTGATATAGTATATATTGAGGAGTTTTATCCTTATTTTGACCAACACAACACTCAGTCATTAGTGAGATATGATTTTTGCGCCCTTCTTGGGTATTTATTCTCTTTGAGTGAGAGACACTTGTTGAAGGAGGGCATTTCTTGTCATTTTGGCATTTCTCTTGAAGGAAGGTTTACAACTAGGGTTTGCAATGCTATTTCATCATGATATGTAAGTGTTTTTTCTGCAAAACTTCTTAATTGAATGGTTTTAGTCTTATATTCTTTCATTTATTATAAATTTTTCTGATTTTAAAAACCCTAGGGGTAAACACACAAGTAGGTCGTTGTCTCATGTCCCCTAAAAGAGAAATTTTCAGCCATTTAAGAAGGAAGGAAGAGCCTATCCATTGCTACACTCTTATTGCTTCTTCCCCTGTGCTAGTTGTCCCTTTAAAAGTCAAGAAGGAGGAGACGTCCCAGGCCTAGGTTATCTACACCTAGGGTCATCCTGCTTCTAGGGTTTGGTGATAGGGCCTTGCCTTTGAAACACTCTCCCTCACCACACTCTCCTGTCTTGATTTATCTTTTATGCTAGCCATTTTACCAAGTTAAACCTAAGGAAGGAGGAAAGAGCACGAGGCCTTGCTTAAGCAACACCAGAGTGAGCCTCTTTCCCCTAGGGTTTTGTTTCTGGGGCCCTGCCATTGCAACACTTCAGAACCCTTCCCTCTAGTCCTTAGCCTTTTTCCTTCAACCTTTGCGTCCTCCCTTGATTTGACTCCATTTACCCTTAGGCACTGATCTCAGGTCTCCAACGTTGAAGTGATAGTGGTCAAACAAACTTTCAAAATCTTATAAATTGAAACCCTAACTAACTACTAACCCTAATAAGGCTGACGTCATCCTTGGTTATTCCATCTTGACGCATCAAGTTTTCTTCATAGGCAATTAGATGATGGTTTAAGAGCATTTATTGAATAAAGGATTGATTTGACACATTGATTGCTATATCATATTGGTATATATTGATGAATTGATATTATTTCATTGTTGTACTTATAAACATTGATCTCGTCAATATCTATTGCTATGTATTGATATCAGCTAGTTATATGATGTACAAACCCTTTGAAATCATAGCTTGCATGTATTAGTCTTTTGTTGCTTTGTTCTGGGAAGGTGTTCTCCTTTGGGCCTACACTTCATTATTGGCTGTTTAGTCGGACTATCTTCTCTTGGTGGTGACCTGTGAAGAGGGAATTTAACTTTGACCTTTATACCTTAGCCTCTTCAAAACTCCAAGTCATGGGGGACGTCTCCCCTGGGTTTGACCTCCCTGAGTAGAAACAACCTCCCCATTGTGGTGACATTGGATGGGGTAGGTTCCTGTTACGCCAGTTTGGCCTCTATCTTCTAGCCTTTTGACCTAGCTACAAACTGTGCGATAACAGGTAGGCACTTCAAGGTCAAAACAGATCATGATAGTCTTAAATACTTCTTGGAACAAAGACTATCTTCATAGGAAAAACAAAAATGGTTAACCAAGATATTGGGTTATGATTTTGAAATCGTCTATAAAAAGGGGAAGAAAAATGTTGTGGAAGATGCACTCTCAAGAAAGGATGAAGATGTTGAGGCATTTCTCTGTGCTATCTTAATGATCCAACCCGATTGGATAATAGAAGCAAGGGATGAATGGAAGAATGATGAAAAAGTGTGGACTCTCATTCAAAAGTTGCAGCAGGATTCCAATGCATTAGATACATTTAGATGGAAAAATGATTCACTATGCTACAAAGATCGCTTATGTTTGTGTAAGAACTCCCAACTCAAAGCAAAGGTACTACTGGAATTGCACACCTCTCTAGTAGGAGGGCACTCAGGATTTTTTAAAACCTACCATAGAGTTAAGAAGGATATTTTTTGGGATGGCCTTAAAACTGATGTTCAAAGGTTTGTGGCAGAATGTTTGGTTTGAAAACAAAATAAGGTGGAAACAATTAAGACCCTAGGTATTTTACAACCATTAGCCATCCCAAGTCAGCACTGGGAGGAGGTTTCCATGGATTTCATCACAGGGTTACCGAAGTCTGAAGGAAAGAGTGTCATCATGGTGATTGTTGATAGATTGACCAAGTACGCACACTTTTGTGCACTCTCTCATCCATTCAAAGCTAGTATAGTTTCCACCACATTCATGGAGACAGTTCAAAAGTTACATTGAAACCCAAAGATTATTGTAAGTGACAGAGATCCCATCTTCACTGGACATTTTTGGACAAAATTATTTTCTTGTTTAGGTACTCAATTGGCTCATAGCTCATCCTATCATCCTCAATATGATGGAAAAAACAAGATAGTGAACAAATGTCTGGAAGGCTACCTTCGTTTCTTTGTCTCTGATAAACAAAAACAATGGTTCAAATAGTTACCCTTGGCAAAATGGTGGTATAACACTTCCTTTCATACTGCAACAAAAATGACACCATTTATGGCACTCTATGGATACCACCCTCTTTCTATCACTTCTTCTCTAAAAGAAAAATCTAAGGTTCAAGCAGTGGAAGATCACATTGAGCATCAACAACAAGTTCTCCAAATCTTAAAGGACGACCTAACCATGGCACAAAATCGCATGAAACAAGAAGCAGATAAATATTGTAGTGAAAGAAGTTTTGAAGTAGGGGATTGGGTGTTTTTAAGACTACAACCATACAAACAAATGTTCCTCAAGCAAGCCAAGAAGGATAATAAATTATCACCAAAGTACTATGGCCCTTATAAGGGGTTGCAAAAGATTGGTACTATGGCATACAAATTGGAGTTGCCCGCATCTTCATGAGTACACCCAATTTTCCATGTTTCATGCTTAAAGAAGGTTATAGGCGACAAGATCCCAGTTCAAACTATATTTCTAGAACTTGAAGAGGAAGGAAAAATCATATTGGAGACTAAATCCATCACTGACTCAAGAATTCGCCAGCTGAGGAATAGATCCATTTCAGAGTATCTCATTAAATGGAGGAAACTACTGGCTAAAGATTCCACTTGGGAAGATGAGTCTTTTATATAGAAGAATCCAGAGTTACTCAAGCATTGCAAACAACACTTGTCTCAAGGGGAGGGGCATGTTAAGCCCTAATATTGGCTCATTACCCCTTAATTGGGGCATATTACATTAGTAATGTTATTTTATTTATGTCGGATTTATTCCATTAGTTGTAATTATACCTCCTAGTCTCCT
>ML797547.1:65805-91609 GCA_009831015.1 Picea engelmannii
AGACATTTTCATTTGGAGTCATCTTGTACTTGAACATTTATGTGGGGTAAAAGGAGGTTTCCCCCTCGAAGAGGCTTATTATCTGAAATTATCTCTTTTTCAAGGCGTTGAGTACTTATTCTGAGGTTTTTCTATGCTATATTTATATTTGGTTCTTAACACTCCTGTAAATATTTTAGAGTGTAAGAATTAGTACCCAGGACAAAAGTGATCTTGAAAGGACCCATCCATAAATTTTGAAATTTTAAAGTAATTAACAACCTTTTAACACATACAATAAGATCATCAAGATAAATATGAATGCTGATCAATTTGTCATGAGTTATTTGCATAGGTCCCTTAAAAGTGGTACTTGCATCGGGTAAGCCAGAAAGAATACTTTCATAAGTCACGGTACCCCAATCAATGATAAAGGTGGTTTTGTAAGCATTTTCCCTTTTTACCTTGATTTGATTGCAAAAAAAACTTTCAAGTAAGGGCCTCATCTGTGACCTTACAACTTGTTGCAGAATCAATTCCATATTAGGGGGACGGAAGGGATTTTTCATAATATCCTGATTGAATGTGAGAAAATTAATGCAGAAGCTAATATGATCAGTGACCTTCGGAACAGGTACCAATTTGGAAACCCATTCAGGGTACTTGACTGGAAATATGATTCCAGCCTTCAAGAAATTTTCCAACTCCCTTTGAATAATTTATTTCAATGCAGGGTTAATAGGTCTTTGTTTTTTCCTAACTGGTTCCAGGTCTTCCTTGATGGGGATAGCATGTTGTATAAGACCAGGATCAAAACCACGAATATCCTCATAAGACCAAGCAAAAACATCTTGAAATCCACCAAGTAGCTTGGCAAACTTCATTTTTTCTTCATCGGAACATTGGGCACCTATTTTAACGTTCTTTGGAGACTCGGGTGTCCTAATGTTCAAGGGGATGGTTTCACCCACCTTCCCTTTTGACTCCTCTTATTTTTGTTTCTCTTTATTGCCTACATCACTTGATGAAAACGAACTTTCTAGGGGAGTCAAGCCTTTAGGAATCTTATCATCTTCTATGAATATAATTTCCCTTGGCTTAAAAGGTTCATTTTGAATGAAAGCACAACTGGTCTCATCGTTAGGGAACACCTGCCAAGATTCTATATTGTCAAGGATATGTGGACGATATAGATATTGAAAAGTACACTCAGATCTATGTGGAAGAAGTTGTCGATTAGGAGAGGCTGCAAAAACAACTAACCGATTAGCCATTGAGTTCAATTCCCTCTTGACATGAGTGATATTGAAAGATAATAGGTTCGAGATAAGTGCCCAAATATTTTGGGTGTATCGTTTCATCAACTTGTTGTTAGGGGAGTGAATCTTACATACAAGGTTCACAACAAGCTCGGAATCCCCAAAAAATGAAAGGTGACCAGATCCAAGATTATAGGCGTTTTCAATGTCTAATAAGAAAGGCTATGGATTTTCCCTACATGAGAAATCAAGACAATGTCAACTCCATTTCCTTCATTTGAGCATGAACCATCAAAGTTCATGTGCCACATACCATCATCCAAATCGATTTGTTCCAAGGGAATGTTATCCTCCTCAGCAAAGATGGAATACACTCCTAGGTCGTCTTCAATATAGTTTACATTAGGCTGTGGGACACTCTCTATGTAAGGTGAAATCCTTCCCTCTCTAAGGACTATAATGTTATTACCATTCCAAGGAACAAATAAATGTGTTCCATTGAGTGAGAGGTATCCACCCGTTAAAGCTTTCCAATCTCTTCCCAAGATGATTGAGTAATTTCTTACTGGCATATCAATTACCTGAATGCTAAGGGTTGTCCTTATTTCATGATGTGTGTACAAAAATAAGGTTACATCTTTAATCTCACCTATGGTCATTTGTTGTAGACTATTATAGGAGAGCATGCTTCTAGAGTTTTCATTTGCACAAGACAAGCCTAGCTCTTCCATAATATTCTTCAACATCACACTTGGGCCCAAACCGCCATCAATGAGACAACAATGTGCGATTTTATCCATAATATTTATAGAAATATAAAAAGGGGGATTTTTTTACAGGGTATCTAAATTTATGTACACCTACCTTATTTACAGGTGAATCCTCTTCATTCACCTCTTCAGAGAGGTTGGCTACAACATAATCCTTTCCTTCCATGAATTGTTTCAGATGCCTTTGTTGTTCAGGGATGACAACCATGTCCATAAGGGTTGCATCTGCTTTGATGTTGGCCAATTGATTCGAGATATTGTACTTGGAAGAGGGGAGAGGGGAAGTTGTTCCTTGACTGTCAGGAACCTTAGGAACCTAAACAGTAGCAGCTGGTTAGGATGAGCTTGGGCTAGAAGAATTGTGGGGAGGGTCAAATTTGGCTTTGGGAGCATAGGCTTTGTTCCTAGTATTGATAATCATGACATCTTCTATATCTGCAAAATCTAGGACAACGATGGTAGTTTCTGGTCTTTTACTAAAGATCTTATCTCTGACACTCTTCCTTACCTCACACGCGGCTTCCTCATGGTGTTCCTCGCAAAAGATACACCAACTTCGAGGCAAAATAGCTTTAGGCTAAAAATTATTTTCAATTGGATTCCTAAAGGGGGGTACAGAAGAGGATGAAGCTCCAGGGGTGAGAGGGGAGACAGTTCCGTTTTGCTCATACACTATCATATGATTATTCATATCTTGTATTAGCTGTAAGAGGGTGGACATGTTTGTTTGTTTAACCGATTTTTCCTGAGGAAGACCTGTTCTTTCAAGCTGTTCTTCATACTCTAAACAAGTATGCAGAGTGGAACCGAAGTTATCAATGGATTTTTCCTTGAGCCTATGACAATAGGGGGAAGGTAATACATTGTAGTAATGCATGAAATCAGCTTGGTTCTGAGGTCAGATGAGTTCAAGGATTTGATTGTATAACTTAGTGAAACACAAGTTGAAGGACTTGATGGTCTAAACATCCTTAAAGACGATGTTATTGTATTCTCGTAACTTATCGGATGGGATTTTAGATTGCCCATAAGTGGACCTGAACCAATAGATTAGCTCTTCCCAAGTAGAAATAATCTTAGGAGGGAGGTCAAATAAATCGGCCGCAACCTTCCCCTCCAAGGAATTGACAAATAAGTGCATGCAAGTATCATTGTCATTGGCTCCTATATTGTGACAAGCATTAGAAAATTCCACCAGGTGTTCATTTGTAGTGACAATGTTATTTCTCGAAAACCTAGGGAGATGCTCTTTGAATTTAGGAAGTGGATGAGTAGCAGATGCTAGGTTAAGAGGATAAGACACATGCCATGGTATGGTTGTGACATCTTCTTTGAACTGAAAAAGACCATACTTTTTAATGAATTTGGTGGGATTTGTGGTAGATTGGACATGGATATGGTGGCTATATAAGCTACCAATCACTGACGAAGATGAAGACTGAGAAGTGGAAGCACTTCCAATTCCACCAAAGCCACCACTAGATGCCATCTTATGGATGATAGGTGAGGGAGAGAAAGACGAATTGGATGAATCAGACAAAGTTCTCCTTAGAGGACTTTGTTGGGTAGATAACACAATGGTCCTTCTTCCTATTTCAGAAATAGGATTAATTTCGGGTGGTAAGCCTCTTCTTCTTCTAGAAACATGAGAGTCTAAGGACATGAATGAAAGGCCAAAACAAAAGGAACAAGAAGGCTACAACTAATTTCTAGGTTGTCTACGTCTAGATTCCCAACGTTCTTGGGCACTAATATCTTGTTCAATTGTTGCCCATGAATGATTAAACTCAACACAAGTATTGGCAGTGTATAAAATGGTGTTAAACAGATTCAAAGCAATGCTGGTCTGATCTTGAAGACTGGGCTCAATATTGGGTTGCCTTGCAACATGCACAATCATTAAGAAATAAAACAGTCAAAGATTCAATATCAGAAAAAATAGATGTCTTCGATGCAAATCAAGCTTAAAAATTAACCAGAGAGATATCGAAGATCTCCCTAGTATGGTTGCCAAGTAAATGTTGAGGAAAAGATATGAAATGATGTTACTCAAGTATTTTCAGATTCTTCTTGGCTAAAGGAAAATAGACAGGAATATCACCCTATGTTTTTAGCCATCAAAATTAATATCCTAACTCACAAGTATCGATTACAAGTGCTTAGGCTGGTTTTTTATAAATAAAAGCTTGCTGAAAAATTGCTTATTTATGTGTTTTTCTGAACATAACAGATGCTAAAATAAATATAGAGATAGAAGTAAAGACACCAAGTCGATAATCAAGACATATGAGACATAAATAAATCCTTTATTTCATTCCAATTCATCAAAGAGTCATTCTCTTTACAAAATTCCGCGAAGAAGTTTTGGACCAAAGTCAAACTTAGACGTCCCTGATGAAACACAAAAAAGGACTTCTGACAGAAAATAAAAACAAATAAACTCTAAAAGATGGATCAACTTGCCACAGATTGTTTCCCACTCGACTCTGCATAATAGCCTTTGTCAGTCATGAAAAATAATTCACAGACAAACAAGTCTACACAGACTGTCAAAGATAGATCAACACCTATGAAAAGCAAGTGTCTGAATGATGTAATTCAACCCTGAATCTTGATGTCTAGAATAAGACCCTGCTATCATAAAAAAAATTTAGGCCTTGAATAAATTAAGGAATGAATGAAAACTTAATTATCTCAACAAAAACTCAAGGAGTAGACCTTAGCATGCTTCTCCTTCTATTCCCCTTTGTTCCTCCCTTTCCTTTTGCTTTTAAGAAAATTAGAATTGGTTGAAGTAGTTGAACTACTTCATTAGTTAAGTTAACTAAAAGCTCAACCAACTTTTTAGTTAGGGGGAAAAGTAATGAATCATAATAAGGGTTTTAAAATAAATAATAACTAGTAGGTGGGACCCCTTGTGACTCCCTTTAGCTTTTAATGATCATAACACAACTAATTAATTAAACAAAACATCCCTCCTTGTGGCTCCCATCATCGCATTCATATTTGACAATTTATCCAATGATTTTTGAAATTATTTTCAAAATATATTACTCATATATCCAAAAAATAGCATGCTGTCCAAAATTTCTGAAGTCAACTGTCATCAACAATAAATAAAATAAAACTTAAAATCCATATTTTCCACTCTGAGATGCAATCTTTCCCTTGTTGTTGTTGTCACCTTTTGATCTCTCTGAATTTTCCTTTGGTTGTGCTGAGCCTTTAGGCTTAATCTCACTGATCACATGAGAGCAATTGTCCCTCAAATGCATCTGAGAGGACACGGATTTGTCAGATCCATTGGAGGGTGAGGAAGGGGAAACAATGGATTTTCCTTGGTAAAGGGCATGGTGGGCCTCGGTTTTCAACCTTTTTCTAGCATGGGAAGACTGAACTGGTGAGTGGATAGGGGAAGCTTGGACAATCTGATTGATAGGAGGGGGAGCAGGTAAAGACAAATTGGGCTAGCCACGATGTTGGGAGACTGTCGGGTGGACAATCTCTTGCCATCTATCGTTTTAGGGAACCTTGGGTTGCAATGAGACATGAGGGAGCACGAGAATACCATGGGTTTGTGGAGCTTGGAAGGGAGGCCTTTCAGGCCTAGGTTGGACCATTCCTTGCCCAATCCAATTGAAAAACCCAGCCTGAAATAGATGGCCTAACTCTTGCAAGTCAACATCAAAGTCAATGGAGAATCTTGGCCTTCTAGGGCCCCTGTTCCAATTACCTCTTCCTTAGTTACCTCTGCCATGGCTACCTCGGCTGAAAAATCTCATTCCTGTGTGCATGATTGATTAAAAAATAGTTTCTTTAACAACCATACATGACAACTCTTTTAAAATATGAAATAAATTTTGGCTCAACAACATATCAGACTCATGCAATCCAATCCATAAAAAATGTTTAACCGTTGTCAATCAGTAGGGGTGAACAAAGGTTCTGGGATATGCGAGGGGTTTGTATTGAGAAAAAAAATGTTAAAATGAGGGGAAAACGAATATGGTTACTGCTCACTAATAACAACAATCAACTGAAATGTAAGCCAAAGAACATATCATTGTAATCCATCCCCGTGATCTTAAATTTTCACAATATAGAGCTTCTCTTAAGTGTAATTAAATTTTAGGAACATGCAGTGAGTAATGAATATGGGAAAGCGATGGGATTGTAATTAGCGAAAAGCGAAAAAAATGGTAGGGGAAGATAGAGGTTACTGTTCGAAAAATAAATTAAGTAATTCCACAAAACAATTCTATATTAAAAGCAAAAGATCCATTACTTACCAAATAGTCATTGTAATCAATTAAACAACTACTGTGTATAATTCATCATTTTTGTGTATGAACTTGCTCACCGTTTGCAATTAAATCTTTAACACAGTGTCATCCAACTCAAAATAATATTTCTTCCAAAACAAACTGTATAAGAGTTCTGTTTCTTCCCATTTAATATTTAAAACAATTTCTAAATGAACACACAGTCACTTGTTTCCACTATGTTCCATCGAAACATCAACCACTATCCATGAATTATTTCTTCAAATCAAACAAAGACACACAAATCGTGCCGGATTCCATTCCTATAATCAATTTAATAAACAAATTGCAACAAAACCATACTGTTATAAAACCTGTGCCCATCTCTGATGGTGTAATCAAACAATATCCATAACATATATAGTGGACATACACACCACAACTATCATGATTTTAAATTGCAATACTCTCGATTGGAAATTAAAACACACAGTAACAACAACCCTTATTTCAACCTATATCATGCTGTAGGAAACACACAATTGAATGGATAAAACAAAGAGGCATATTCCCGATCAACCATAAAACAATGTTGAGCCAACAATCCAACTGTTACAACACAAGAGGCAAAGACTGTGTGCCCACTTCATTACTTGAATAAAATAATTAACCATGTTGAACTATCCAATCAATTACCATAATAAAAGTATACAGTGATTATACACCAGTCACAAAAACCATTGTCAACGCTATTAACATGGACAACCAATAATCAACTACCGACGACGATAATCCACCAACTCATAATAGTCGACCACATGCCCGACCAAATATAACTGGTCCATTTATCAAAATATGGCTTAAAATAGTCAAGGGTGGGCTCTTAGTAACCAACACAAGGAGATTGTAAACGACCACCAACAGCATGTGAGAAACTTTCGAGACGACACGGTGGACCCACAGGCCATATCACTCATAGCCTTGCAAGACAAGGAGAGAGTCAACATGCAGGGGAGATTATGAACATAGGAGCAGAG
Source organism: Picea engelmannii (assembly GCA_009831015.1). Classification (NCBI taxonomy): domain Eukaryota; kingdom Viridiplantae; phylum Streptophyta; class Pinopsida; order Pinales; family Pinaceae; genus Picea; species Picea engelmannii. The sequence goes on from ML797547.1 coordinate 73,113, forward strand.
GTCCCTCATGGGCCAATAAATAACACCTAGAACACGTAGGGCATACCCCTTGTGGTTTTCCCCAATCAACCCGGGTAATGCTGATATAAAAACATAGCCATGAAATAAAAATCAAACTTAAAGCAAGCCCCTTGTCATAATAGCCATTATAACCAACTACGCAGACACCAATAGTATACCGAGCCAATAACCAGGTGAAACGATATGTAGTGACACAAGGTAGTTCAAAGACAAACCCAATAACTCCATAACAACAAATACAACTGGGTACAGTGACAAGAACTGTGTGGAGAGAGCCAACAAGTCTAGACCAAATGAACCCTTCGACAAAAACACATAAAGACAACATAGAGCCCTGATGGCTTCCACACTCAGAATAATCAATGAAACTGTGACTTCAACCATCGTTTTCCATTTGCAACGAAAATCACACAACAACCATTCCAGAGAAACATCACAAGTTTACATAGTTTTCAGTCTCAAGAAAAGCACAGACCAATACATCACTGAGCCAATATCAATTTCATATCCAGAGAAGGTTCATGGATGGCGAAAATACATACCTGTAACCAAAAATCCTTAGAAATGCGAGCTTGGCCGAGCAGTTCTTCCCTTGCCTGAAAATCATAGCTTAACCACAGCGAAGCACAATTGAACAATAGCCGAGCTAGGGTCATGACCAGTGGTAGAGGTATGGAGTGACATGCAGTAAATGAACATTGCTTCCATCCTTTACTAATTCAATCACTTAGTATGCGTCAACCAACCATCCATTAATCCATTCAATTAATCCATGCATCGAAACGAACATCCATTACTTGCCAAATGCGCCACCCTATATCACATTAACCATTGCCAACCATAACATAACACATATCACATGTTCTTTCATATAACTCAATAAATCGTAATCCACTAACTTCGTTAGGTAGGACTAACAACAATCCTTTTAATTCCAATTCATATAGTGTAGCATAGTAGCATAGTTTAGTTTCTTCCTTTTGGATTTTTTTCATATTGCTTTTATCTCTTTTCAAATGCTCTTATTTGTTGTTACTAGCATGCATCTTGTGCAGGTGTCATAGTAATGAATCAAGGAAAAAATAGAAAGGGTAAAAATGGATAACATAAGCCATCATAACATGAAATTAGAGCCTAGAGCAACAAAACCAACCGATAACATGCATTATCCATTATCCATTTGTCGCTAATAGAACCAATATTTAATCATCAATCATGCTCAAACCTATAAGCAATGTCAAACACTAGCATAAACATCAAATAAGAACCATATCTGATCCTCCAATCTACAAGGGGGTCCCACTTACTAGTATTATATACATCGTTAGCTTATAATAATAGGCTTTAGCGATACTTTGCAGGTGAAATCCTTGTTGCGATTTTTATCGTCAACAATAATGACATCTCTCCTTTATATCCAAGTCCAACGAGTGAGTTTAGGAGCCATACCTAAACTCAACAATTAATCAGAATATTTTAATCCTCTTTGTGGGTGTGACACCCCCACACAAGCCCACAAATTCCATCACCTTTACCATGAGGCCCTAACCTCATCCCAGGGATGATTTCATTGAAATGAAAGGCTAATCTGGTGCCAACTAAAATTTCCACATTCTTGGCACTTTCTCCTCTTGTGGGAATACCTCTTGAAGCTACAAAAAAAATCAATAGTCCTTCTTAGCGAGGGAGGTATCCCATCCACCATCATTTAGATGCACCTATGTCTCCCACACCAGAAGTAACTCTGTCTCCTGAACTAGATCTGACATGGATGCACTCCAATCCTCCTAACTGGATACTCCCTCTGTCACTGAAGAAAATCATGTTGTCCAGTCTGCCTCAGTGGATGCTCCCTCTGCAATCGAGGCAAATCCCATACCCCAGTACTCCTGACTGGCTACCTCCTCTATCACTGCAGCAAAACATGTTGAAACAAATGGATCCTCCCTAGAGGTCTCACATCCCCTAGAAGCCTCCTTCCTATGAAACTCCTATCTGGACTCCTCAACCCATGACACATGTCTATCAGTCTTGTAATATGTCTCTCCCACCTGAAACTGAGGGGGAACTACCCTTGAATGATCGAATCTCCCTCTAATCCAATTCACTCTCTTTGGGATCAGGCTCACTCTGAGTTCACATGATCCCTTTGAATCCTGACTCCCTCTGAGTCTGTACAATCTTCAGATCCATTTGCTCCCTCTGAACTTTCTGACTTCCTTTGAAGTCTAATCTCCTCTAAATAGTCCTCGGAGGCTGCTCCATCATATTGGATCTTGAGGGTTGAATCCCTCTAAACTCTAGATTCCTCTGAGTCGACACTACTAGTGGGGCCACATGTTCCCTCTGTACTTGTGCTACTGGTGAGGCTGCCCACCTCACCACTAGTGGAGCCACCTGCTCCTCCTCATCTGTCTCTCTACTCCTGTTGGCCACAACACACATAAGCTATCCCACTTAGCATATATATATTTCCCTCTCTAACTCCAAAAACCACTGTTGATTTGAAGCTAGATCATCTGGGCACAAATATCACTCGTCCATATCAAAACAATATATGGTACCCCTTTTCAATCTACGATATTGAGAGAACACTCCTCCTTAGTTGTGGTACCTATAACACATTCAATACCCTCAATACATCTCCTGAATCCAATCAAAATGACACGATACGAGATCCTCATACTGCATGCTTGGTTCCCATACCAAGCTCCACAAACAAACTTGAGCCAGTCTCAGTGAAGTAGTCAAATAAATCTCATGCACCCTTCATATGGAAATATGCTCTGCTATCCACAAACCATGTTCCCCTGGTGGAAATTGTACTTGAAAGGGTGGAGACCAGCAAGATCTCCCTCTGGAACTTGTCTGCAACCTCATCAACCTCTGTTGTTGTTTCCTGTTGCCTTCTTCCCCTTCCCCTCCGGTGTGGACACTATGAAGCATAGTGACCATAGTCATGACATTCAAAACATCTGATCTTACTAATATCCTTCTTCCTTCTCGACTCTGGAGATGCTTCTCTCTCGGGAGAATCCTTTCTCTTTGGCGAACCTTTTTTGCCCCTTGTGTGGGTTGCAAGATCCAGGTTCTATTCATTACTACTCTTCACCATACCATCCATATCATCCCTGGATGCTAACCAGGTCTCCTCCTCGATGCAATTTGTCCATAATCGGTCAAAATATAACAACTTGTCTCGTGCAAAGATCCCCTACACAAATGGTTCCCAAGACCTGGGAAGACCTCTCAATGCTACATTCACCAACTCAACATCCTCCACTTTATATCTAATGGCCACAAGTTGATCATAGATCTGAGTAATCTTCATAAGGTATCTCACGACTGTATCCTCACTAGACATTTTGACAACTTGAGTGGTGTTTCAAATGCAACTTCCTGATGTTATTCCCATTCTGGTATAGACCTACCAAAGCATCATACATTTCCTTGGCAGATGTCTTCTAAAAAATGTGAGGAATCAAGTGATTCTTCACACACTCAAGAAACACTCGCTTGGCTTTCACTTCTTTCTTCTTGTGAGCTGTCAACTCTTGTGGATTGATAGGGGTTGAAACCACACTCTCAACATACTCCTTGAGGTCATTCTATTCCAACAAAAGGAGAACCCTTTCCTTCCATGCTCAGAAGTTGGTTACCCCTTCCAACATGTCCTCAAGCTTCAATGTGTTCACCATGGTGACCTTCCCAAAACTAGAACAAGAAAAACACTCCTCCGGTGTTGTACCCAATAATGTGTCTCAAGATGATCCCCTTCTCTTCATATCCCAAGCTCTGAAACCATGGCAATTTTCACATGCAACTATACGTGACCAAGTTTCATATTTGAAAATTGCTTCCTAGTGTTCTAACAATAAACCCTAGTTGTTATCATTGAACAATTTTACATTGAAAATTATGACTGAAATTATATGTAGTGGAAATACAAAAGATCAGAGATGAATCATCAACACAAATGAGAAACAATTTTATGTCCTTTAAAATTTGTCAAATTCTGAAATTTTGAGGGAAAAAATAACCCTCCTGCTCAACACACTTTGACCATAAATTATGAGGACAACCTTTTCCTTTACAATAAAAGAATCAACAAAATTACACTCAACTAAATTACCTAGAAATCACATTTTCCCAAAAAATCTATTGTTGCCACTTGTACTTGTGTTGACATCAGACATACGACTGCTGACGTTAGGAGTATGGAATTTTGTACATTCCTCTTAGTTCACATGTGCAGGTTTGTTTCCTTTTTCACATGTGCGGGTTTGTTGTATTTTCCACATGTGCGGGTTTTCTTTTCCGTTCCTCCACTCGTGTGGCATGCTCACACATGGTTGTACAGACTGTTCGCATGTCCTGCTACTCACATGTGCGATCTGTCTCTCACACGTGCAACTCCTCTCTCACATGTGTGCCTTCTTGGTTGAGAAAGAAACCTTCCTTGGATGAAAAACTGACACAAAAAATCACCTCAAACCCTAGGCCAAATTTGCCTCACAATTGCAGAATTTCCCTTTGCTGAAATTTCCAAGCTCCTAGCACAAGTGCACCCTCACTTATGCTAACTCAGTCATGCACAATGATCAAATTTCACAATGACATCTCTCCTTTGCATACAAGTCCAATGAGTGATTTTAGGAGCCCTTCCTAAACTCAACAATTAATTAGAATATTTTAATCCTCTTTGTGGGTGTGACACCCCCACACAATCCAACAAATTCCATCACCTTGACCATGAGGTCCTAACCTCATCCCATGGATGATTTCACTGAAATGAAAGGCTAATTTGGTGCCAACTGAAATTCCTACATGCTTGGCACCTTGGCCTCTTGTGGGGATACCTCTCGAAGCTACAAAAAAAATCAACACTCCCTCTTAGTGAGGGAGGTATCCCATCCACCATCATATGGATGCACCTATGTCTCCCACACTAGAAGTAACTATGTCTCTTGTACTGGTTCTGACATGGCTACACTCCAATCCTCTTGAGTGGATACTCCCTCTATCACTAAAGAAAATACTTCTCTCCATTCTTCTCCAGTGGTTGCTCCCTCTGCGATCGAGGAAAATACCATACCTGAGTCCTCTTGACTGGTTTCCTCCTCTGTCACTGTAGAAAAAACTATTGAAACAAATGGATCCTCCTTGGAGGTCTCACATCCCCTAGAAGCCTCCTTCTTCTGAACCTCCTATCTGGCCTCCTTAACTCAAGACACCTGTATATCAGTCCTGGAAGATGTCTATCCCACCTGAACCTGAGGGGGAACTCCCCTTGAATGATCGTCTCTCCCTCTAATCCAATTGACTCTCATTGAGATCGGTCTCACTTTGAGTTTGCATGCTCCCTTTGAAACTTGACTCCCTCTAAGTCTGTACAATCTTTAGAGCCATTTTCTCCCTTTGAACTTGCTGACTTCCTTTGAAGTCTAATCTCCTCTGAATATTCCTGGGAGGCTGCTCCTCCATATTGGATCCTGAGGGTTGACTCCCTCTGAACTCTGGCTTCCTTTGAGTCGACACTACTGGTGGGGCCACCTGTTCCCTCTATACTTGTTCTACTGGTGAGGCCTCCCGCCTCACTACTGGTGGAGCCACCTACTCCTCCTCATCTGTCTCTCTTCTCTTATTGGCCACAACACACATAAGCTATCCCCTTAGCCTATATAGATTTCCCTCTCTAACTACAAAAACCACTGTTGATCCGAAGCTAGATTTTCTGGGCACAAATAACACTCGTCCATATCGAAACAATATATGGTACTCCTTCTTATCAATCTACGAGATTGAGAGAACACTCCTCCTGAGTTTTGGTACCTATAACACATTCAATACCCTCAATACTTCTCCCGAATCTAATCGAAACGACACAATACCGAATCCTCGTACTGCATGCTTGGTTCCCATACCAAGCTCCACACACAATCCTGAGCCAGTCTCAGTGACGTAGTCAAATAACTCTCATGCAACCGTCATATGGCAAGATGCTTTGCTATCCACCAACCATGTACCCCTGGTGGAAATTGTACTTGAAAGGGTGGAGACCAACAAGATATCCCTTTGGAACCTATTTGCAACCTCATCAACCTTTATTGTTGATGCCTGCTGCCTTCTCCCTCTTCCCCTCTAGTGTGGACACTGTGACACATAGTGACCATAGTCATGACACTCAGAACACCTGATCTTTCCTTCTTGGATTTGGACATGCTTCTCTCTCGGGAGAATCCCTTCTCTTTGGCAAACCTTTTCTACCCCTTGTGTTGGCTGCAAGAGACTAGTTCTAGTCATTGCTACTCTTCACCATACCATCCATATCATCCCTGGACGCTAACCGAGTCTCCTCCTGGATGCAATTTGTCAATAATCTGTCAAAATATGGAAACTTGTCTTGTGCAGAGATCCCCTGCACAAATGGTTCCCAAGACCTGGGAAGACCTCTCAATTATACATTCACTAAATCAACATACTCCACTTTGTCTCCTATGGCCACAAGTTAATCACGAACCTAAGTAATCTTCACAAGGTAGCTCACGACTGTGTCCTCACTAGACATTTTGACAACCTGAGTGTGTTTCAAATGCAACTTCCTGATGTTATTCCCATTCTGTTATAGACCTACTAGAGCATCATACATTTCCTTGGCAGATGTCTTCTCAACAATGTGAGGAATCAAGTGATCCTTCACACACTCAAACAACACTCACTTGGCCTTCACTTCTTTCTTCTTATGAGTTGTTAATTCTTGTGGATAGGTAGGGGTTGCAACCACACTCTCAACATACTCCTTGAGGTCATTCTATTCCAACAAAAGGAGAGCCCTTTCCTTCCATGCTCGGAAGTTGTTTGCCCCTTCCAACCTATCCTCAAGCTTCAATGTGTTCACCATGGTGACCTTCTCGGAACAAGAACAAGAAAAAAACTCCTCCAATGTTGTAGCCAACAATGTGTCTCAAGAAGATCCCCTTCTCTTCAGATCCCAAGCTCTGAAAACATGTCAATTTTCACATGCAACTATATGTGACCAATTTTTAGATCTGAAAAAAAAAATGCTTCCTAGTGTTCTAACAGTAAACCCTAGTTGTTATCACTGAACAATTTTACACTTAAAATTATGACTGAAATTATATGCATCGAAAATGCAAAAGATCAGAGATGAATCATCAATACAACTGAGAAACAATTTTATGTTCTATAAACTTTGTCAAATTCTGAAAATATGAGGGAAAAAATAACCCTCCTCGTCAACACACTTTGACCATAAATTATGAGGACAACCTTGTCTTTTACAACAAAAAAATCAACAATATTACACTCAATAAAATTACTCAAAAATTACCTTTGCCCAACAAATATGTTGCTTCCACTTGTACTTGTATTGACGTCAGACATACGACTTCTGACGTCAAGAGTATGGAATTTCATACCTACCTGTCAGTTCACACGTGCGGGCCTGTTTTCTTTTCCACATGTGTGGGTTGTCTTTTTTGTTCCTCCACTCGTGTGGCTTGCTCACACATGGTTGTACGGACTATTTGCATGACCTATTTCTCACATGTGTGAACTATCTCTCACACATGTGCCTTCTTGGTTGAGAAAGAATCCTTCTTTGGCTAAAAAACTAAAACAAAAAATCACCTCAAACCCTAGGCCAGATTTTCCTCACAATTGCAGAATCTCCCTTGCTGAAATTTACAAAATCCTAGCACAAGTACACCCTCACTTATGCTAACTCCATCATGCACAATGATCAAATGTCACCATGACATCTCTCCTTTATATAGAAGTCCAATGAGCGATTTTAGGAACCCTTCCTAAACTCAACAATTAATTAGAATATTTTAATCCTCTTTGTGGGTGTGGCACCCCCACACAAGCCCACAAAGCCCATCACCTTTCCCATAAGGCCCTAACCTCATCCCAAGGCCGATTACACTAAATGAAAGGATAATATGGTCCCAACTAAAATTCCCACATGCCTGACACCTTGGCCTCTTGTGGAAATACCTCCCGAAGCTACCAAAATATCAACAACAAATGGAACAAGGCCCATATACATAGAAATAATAAAACATGTGGCCTTCAACACTTCTGTTATTGTTATTTAACATGTAATTGAATATTAATTAACATGAACACCCCCATGAATATTGATTTGGGGGTTAATAAGGGACATTACTATTGTCCTTGCTTAATGGAAACTTCTTTCCTCACAAGTAGAGTACTTAAAAAGTTTGTCCTTTGTCAAAAACTTGGTTTAAATATTTACAATTTTATTCCTTGTGTTGAGAGGCACTTTCTACAACTCAGGTGGGGTAGATGTGTCATGTCTATAACATTGACTGTGTTGACTAAAAAATTCAAATAACAAAAGATAATACTTCATGGTTAGCCTAAGAATAAAATCAAATAAAAAAATTAAATATAAATAGAATATCTACAATAAAACAAATCATATTAATACCTTAGAGAGATTATGGATACATAAATAGATTCCACATACCACAATGATACTTGTATGAAAATTAAATATTTCTAGTAGTGTTAATAATAATATGTGCATGCCATTCTATCATGGATTTACATGAAAAGGTTAATATAATGCAAGTATGAATAATATAGTTGAGAGTATGGAATTTCTTCCAATGAATAGTAATTGTCGAGTTTTAGTAATGTAGTTGAGACTATGGAATTTCTTCATGTGTTATTGATATAGATGAGAATATGGACTCTTACTACAATGCATATATGGATAATTGAGATGAATAATATGTACATGTAATTAATGTGTATATTTACATAAATAATATGAATACTATAATTGAGATTATTTCAACATAGATCCATTTAAACCCAAAATCTATCAAGTGCAAAGAGGGATCTAATCGCTCAAAATGCAAGTGTTTCCTTCCATTGTTTCCTCTAAAAATGATTTACAGCTCAAGGGATTTGATCCCTCTCAGCGCTTGATAGATCCAGGGTTTAAATGGATGTATGCTAGTGTGATAATACACCTTATGAATGATATGATATTGTATCCACTATCAAAAATAATGTTAATGTAGCTCAATATGTTTGAATTTACAATAACATATTGGATGACAAGAAAGTGGGTTGGCACCTTAATTATCACTTCCAAGTGAAGTTCACTGGTCTTGATGAAATCCAAGCCCAAAAATAAAGTTTGAATAATTGGAAGTGATAAATAATAGATTTCTTCTAACTTAACCAAGCAATATGATATGAGCCAACTAAGTAGGAATAACTTGAAGTAGACTTCATCTCTTCCTGATATCCAACCCAATGATCTGAAATGGATCTGAACCAAGAATGGTTGTAAGACTTAGTACCTTTAAGATTAATTCAACAATTGATGAAGGTAAGTAAACTATGTAAAACAATGAAAATGCAAAGCAAATGAGACAAAAGAGTTAAAAACAAAGAAATGAATGAAAAGGGAAAGTAAAGTAGGAGAGAAGGTCGAGGAATGGGAAATGAAGGGTCATTCCTATTGGGCTTCTCATTACCCCAACTCTTCCTATTTCCTATCATAATTTAACTCTGAAAGGGTATTTTGGACAACATAGGAAGAGCCATGGAATAATTGTAACTACATATTGTCAGAATGAAACATCGAACCTCCATTCGAAGTTGGTTTTCCCATTTGGATTTCTAGGGTGCATTTTTTGAGTTCATGGTGATTTATTGTTGTGAGAATCTCTCGTGAGTTTGATACTTTGTTTCTTCATATTAAATTGTTTCCTAGTTATTTTATGGGTGTGAGAATTCAATCTTTGTTGTAGCTCTGTGGATTTTTGTTATAATTTCTTTCTCCATGTGCAAATGAAGAACACCAACAGTTAGAAGTTTTAAACCATTCATTTATTGTGCCTACGAGATCAATGGTTCTTATTTCTTGGTTGTTGCAATTGATTAGATCAATTTCTAACTCTATTCATCATTAAAAACTATACACAATTGTTAAGGTTGTTGGGAGCATTTCTCTCTCCTACATGATACTAATCTTCTCATTATCTATAATTTCTCTCCCCTTGGGAGATTAAATTGGTTTCTAGGCATTTAGGATATATCTGTCTTCCTCTTGTTGGTTCTTGCACTACACACCCAAATTGTTTTTTTTTATGATACGTTAAACTAATTTTGTCCAAATGGGAAAACAATAACATAGTTAACTTGAATTCACAAAATGGTTGTATTAACCACACAACAAAATGACATATAATATGTCAAATATTCCTGCAGATTAAGCTTTCATTTTTTTTTCTTAGCACCATTAAATGGGGTTAATAACTCACTAAGAGATCACATAAGCATCCCCTTAAATACTCCACCCAAGACTTCTACCACTAACAAAACATGTATTACAAAATCCAATACTAAAGCATATTTAAAAAACAATACCAATGTGCCCAAGGTACTTGCTCTTGCACATTTGCATCAACATCCTTCTCTCCATATGGCTTGCAAACATTTTCTTCCTTTGGTGGAGGGTGCACCTACTCTTACTTAGGAAGAGGTTCCTCCACATAATCATTCTCAAATGTAGCAGTAGTAACCTCATATATTCTTACTTGAGGCTTTGAAGGATCTCTAAGAAATACATATTTTCCTTCATTTAGTTTTAGACATAGATCATTAATCGAGTTCATGATACTCCACATACAAGTGTTGAAATTAATCGACTTATCAAATTCCTTTGGTTTGTATCCCTGAACATTTAAAATAACATGGTTGAAGTTATCTCTTGGGTGAATTCTAGACACATAGCCTAGCTTCATAACATCTGCACTTGCAAGAAGAAATTGGGTTGTCCATTTTGTGAGTTTGTTGGCATTGTTCTTGAGCTTAGTTGCCAAAACAACACCTCTTTTCTTGAGCTCAAGTTGAAGGAGAATGCTCATTTTAATGTTTGTCTCTTCATGGAACAATAACATTGGAAATTTCAATTTTGTGGGATCTTCTTGAAGTGAAAGGGTGTTTTCATGCTTGTTTAATTATTTGGATCGTTACTTCATGTGAGTAATTTTCTTTTAGATTTTAAGGAAGTTGTTTGTAAAGAGAAATGTGCATATTGTCTTGTTGCAATTGAAGCACAATCCACTTGGATTTGTCAATGAGAATTGGTCTTGACACCTTAGGAACAAAACCAAAACTTGGAGTCAAGAAGAAAAACCATTCAGTGTATCCTTGCATGGTTTTTAACAATAGAGAGATAATCATTTTGTTTATTAATTTTCAACAATAGTTAAACAACTTAGAGCCCTATTTATTATTGGCATTGTTAGCTAGTTGATGCTCACTAGACAACAGTGGGCAGTTGATTGGCATATTGTAGCCTTACATGCCTACATGGAGTAGAGGTTACATAGAGTACAAAAACCTTGTAGCCATTCCACTACTAAGAATTGATAGCTTTGTAATACTGAGAACAATGACAAGAAGTTAAATTCCGTAGAGGACCCGTATTGGTGAAGCAAGTGGGATACAAGTCCCTTGTTTATGAATCACCCAATTTGAGTTGTTGTATGTAACCAAGGTAGATTTACCCCCATAAAAATAATCTATACAAAATCAATGGGTACTCTTAAAATATCTAAATATGTCACCAAATGACTTTCCTATGGCCTCTATATTAATCTTCAAATAACATTAACAACACAAGTGTGATTTGGTATGCTATGAGTTGAATATAGTAAGCTACCTAAACTATTTCCATACACAGTGGCATCTACCTTCATAGATGTATAATTAGCAAGTGTCTCATGCAAAACATACTAAGGTTGTGAGATGAAAATGCCATTAAGTTGAAAAATTGGAATCCCAATAAAATTGTGCATAAGGCCTAAGTAAACCATTTCAAATGAGATCATGCATTTCTTCTTTATGTTGTGGATCATATTGAAACAATTCATTAATAGAATCAAATCATCTACATATAAGAAAAAGTATGGGAATTTCACCATTTACATGTTTTACGTACACATTTGGATCAAATTGGCATTGGTTGAGATTGATAGCAAGAAATAACTTATGAATCTTTTTATACCAAATCCCTCGAATCTTATTTCAATCCATATAGATCATCATCCTAGAAACAAGTTTTAAAGTTTTAGTATAAATAAAATGCAAAGTTTGATAGACATAAGTCTCATCACAAAGATCCCCATTTAGGAATACAAATTTCACATTTATCTAATGTACTTCCTGAAGAACTAGTAGCAAGTGATAGAGAATGTGGGAATGTGAATGGTATCCATTTTGACAGTTGAAGAATTTTTTTTAATATAATTGATGCCTTCATTTTGAGTGAAACCTTGTGCGACCAATTGATCTTTGTGTTTCTTTATGGAACCGTAAAAAAAAAATCGGTTTTGAAAATCCCTTTGCTTCCAACGACACTCTTTCCTAGTGGAAGTGGTAAAAATTTCTAAGTACAATTCTTCATCAAAGAGTTCTATTCATTTAAGAGAGCATCCTCCCATTTTTGGCTTGTCATGAGCTTCTTCATAAGATTGAGGGTCATGAGTATTCATCTCCCTCAATATAAGGGTGAAGCTAACCCACTACTTTTTAGCATTTGTATTCCTAGTACTAGAAACATCTTTGAAATTTAGACCTTCTACTTCAAGATATTTTTTAGTTGACTTGGGAATTTGACTAGATTTGTTAGAAAAATAATATGTAGATGGTTGCAAAGCATCTTGAGGAGGTTCAATAGTTTCTATCTCATCATTATAATCCAAATATTCGTCTAAATTGGGAAGCAATGAAATGTGAGGGTATAATCAACTATAGAATTGGATTGTTGAGGAGTAATAAATTCTAAAGAAGGGAAATTCTCTTTAATGGAAACATCCTTTGACCCTTGGCTTATAAGTGATCACTTTTTATTTTGATTACAAATAACACTTTAAAATTTTTGAACTCCTAGATTTCTAGGAGGGTTTCCAATGTTTTGTTTGTATTCGTATTTTCATTATTCTTTGGGACTCTCTTATGTAAATGTATTGTAAATGTGTTCTTTAAAATGATGTATAAATACTTTAAACTAAAGTGATTTTTATTGGGATATGGGTAGGCTTAAACTTCATTAATTTAAAATTTGAGATCTAAGTGGTACAATATCACACACAAAGATTACAAGTTCTAAGCCAAGGTAAGTTTCACTGATCCAAGAACTAGGTTACATGGTTGCAAGAGTTTATCCCCTTGGTTTTCTAGGAGTGTTTAGAATGATTAGAGTTTAATAAACCAAGGGACTAATGTTAGTGTGGGTCCTGAGTATAGGCCAATCACATAATCAATTATACTTTATATCTCAAGAAATACTACCCAACTGTAACGTAAAGTAATAGCCTCATCAACACATCCACCCTTCTATCCTATCTATTGTCCCTTAGGGACACCCACCCTTTTATCCTATATATTGTCCCTTAGGGACACCCACCCAAAAAAAATTCGTTGGGGACCCTTAGGCACATGAATATTAGTCTAAATTGACCTTTACTACTAGACGAGATGACGACCCTCTGCTTTTCTACCAAAATCATTCTATCCCTTGCTACAAATTTTTTTGAGATACCTTCCTAAGCTCAAAATCCTAAGGTATCTATCCCCCACATTATTACCTCAAGGGATTATGTTTTCCCCCCTTTTTCACTAAGGCTTGAAAGATATTTTGAAGTAATACTAAGTCGTGGTATCCTTTATGGTCTAAAAGAGGATCAATAGATGCATGGGAAGGATAACTACAGAGGGAAATGGCTCGTGGCCTCCTCCCTTCTCATACCTTAATAGAGGTTTATTTTCCACAAATGATTGTGTCTTCACCCAATAAATGATTATCAATGACTTGCATTCATTTATGGGATTTGAAATGAGTGGTTGGATTGGGTCCTTGGGCCATTTTAAATTATTCATAATTTTCTCAGTGAAATTAGATTGATGTCAAAGGATGATTTGTGCAAGGTAGAGGGAAATAGGTGACTTGAGTCCTCGGCTTGCCATGAGTGATCCAAATTAAACATGATGAAAATGATCGATGACTCACATTCATTTACAACTATTTACAAAATTATGGAGTTGGGGGTGTTAGGCCATGGACCTCTCGGTCAGGGATGAGTAACTCCATAAATCAACTAATTTTTATTAAAGTGAGCATTCATTAACACAATGTGAAGTGACCTTTGGTTTCATATTCCAAGAGTTCTGAATGACTCTTCCTATTCACCTATGAATCTTTATATTTCTCCTAAAATAATATTTATAATGTACCATAATCCAAAGGATTAGGTATCTAACAACCCCCCCCCCCCCCACCCCCAAATCCAAAGGGGTGTTTATAAGTCCAAACATCTTTTTGAACTTTTCAAACTTTTCTCTTCCAAGTGCTTTGGTGAAGATGTCTATAATTTGCTCACTTGTGGGAAAATGCATCAACTGAATGGTCTTGGCCTCTACATGATGTTGAATCAAATGTTACTTTGTGTTGATGTGCTTGGTTCAATCATGAAGTATAATATTCTTGGCCAATTTGATTGCAGAAGTGTTTTCAATCAAAAGTGGAGTAGCATACACATATTTATCCTACAAATATTCTAGTATCTTCATGAGCCAAACAATCTCCGTTGTCGCCTTTGCAATAGCCACATACCCTTCCTTCGTAGTGGAATATACTAGAACAAGTTATTTGCATGATCTCCAAGAAATAGTCGTTGATCCAAGACTCATGAGCTATCATGAAGTAAACACTTGATTCTCTTTATCCCCATCAAAGTATGAATCTATATGTCCAAATAGTTTGAAGTCACCCACCTTACAGGATTTGAGCCCAAAGTCTTGAGTTCCCTTCAAGTACTTTAGAACTCTCTTTGTAGCACACCAATGCCCTTCATAAGGTTTTTGCATGAACCTAGAAAGGATCCCAATTGCAAATGAAATGCATGGTTTTGTAGTAGTAAGGTAGATAAGTCTTCCCACAAGCTATCTATATGTAGTTGCATCCTTAATATCATTCCCTTGTTTTGATGTTAGCGTCAATTGTTTTTCCATTGGAGTAGAGAGAGGATTACAATTAGTAATGCTAAACTTGTTCAACAATTCTCCAATGTACTTATTTTTGGAGATGAATACATGTTTTGTATTTTGAGTTACTTAAATACCCAAGTAGTAGTGAAGATATCCCACATCTCTCATCTGAAACCCTTCAATTCTTTCTTTATGGATGCAATATATGCTTCATTGTTTCCTATTATCAAAAGATCATCTACATACACCACAAGATACACAACAATTTTTCCAACTTTCTTGATAAACAGAGTTGCATCATCAAGATCAAAATTCTTGAAATTGATCTTCAAAATATGCTCAATTAACTTTTCATACCATGTGTGAGTTGCTTTCTTTAGGCCGTATAGAGATTTGATGAGCTTGCATACCTTATGTTATTGAAATTTCATAGAAAATCCTTCTGGTTGAGACATGTAAACATTCTCCTTCAAGTCTCCATTCAAGAAGGTTGTCTTCACATCCTTGTGATGAATCTTCCACCTATTATGCACTTTCAAATCCAACAATGCATGAATGGTAGCCCATTTTTTCGTGGGGGAAAAAGTTTCCTCATAGTCTATGCCTTCTTTTCGTGCATATCATTTCTCCATAAACCTCACCTTATACTTTTCAAGCGAGCCATATGATTTTTACTTGTTCTTGTACATCCACCTACAACCAAGGTTTGGTTCCAAATGGAGGATCCACCAACTTCCATGTCCCATTCTTGATGATTGCATCATACTCCTTCAGCATGGATTCTTTCCACTCATCATGAGAAACAACTTCTTCAAAGAGAGTTGGTTTAATGTTAGTAGACAAATTCAATTCAAAATAAAGTGAAACATCCATATCATTTACATCACCTGAATCTGAATTATTTACATCATCAGAATCTGAATTATCTACATCACCTCCATCTTGTCTTGTAGAACTTATAGTTCCCATCTCTCCAAATTCATCAATATGAACACTTTCAAGTGTTTTTATGAGCCAATTTGGTGGAGCTTCCTATGATGGTCCTTGTTCTCAATTGATTGAGATGGTTCTACATTCCCATTAAGATTCAACCTTTCAATCCTCTCAATCACATCATCCAATTGAACTCTCTGTTTTGATGAAGTGGTTGGATCTTCTTCATGAAGGGGAGATGGAATTTCAAAAGGATATTCTAGAGATTGATCCAATATAGGGATCCCCACTTTAATATGTGGAATATCATCATCAAACTCATGATATGTCTTTACATGGGTGAATTTATCCATATGATCAAGTTATTGCTCAACAATGTTGTCATTCTTGGTGGATTTAAGAAAAATCACATCTTTGGAAAGAATGAACTTCTTATTTACCTTGTCGTAAAGATGATATGTCATGACGGTATTTAAATGCCCTAAGAAGATGCACTTTTGACTCCTTGCACAAAGCTTATTTCTTTTCTCCTTAGGAATTAAGGCATAACAGGTGGAACCAAAAACCCTGAGATGCCTCACCGAAGAAATGTGACCACTCCACATTTCATAAGGAGTCTTGTTCCCAAGAGCATGAGATGGAATCTTGTTTCTCACATACACTACACATTGAACTACATCACTCCTAAACATCAACTTCACATTCTTGAAAAATAACATTGAACGTACCATATTCAAGAGTGTCTCGTTCATTCTTTTTTCTACACCATTCTGTTGAGGATTGTATGGAACAATGGTTTTATGCTTGATCCCATGATGGAAAAGATAGATTTAAAAATCATTTGAATTGTATTCCCCTCCATTATTAGTACAAAGAGTGTCAATAAAAGATTCATTTTCATTTTCAATCCATAGATAAAAAAATTTAAAAGTTTCAAATGCTTGAGATTTTTGTTTCAACAAATAAACCCAACACATCCTGGTGTAGTCATCAATAAAAGTCATGATATATCTATTACAAAAATAAGATGGAATGGGAATGAGGCCACACAAATCAAAGTGTTTCAACTCTAGATTTCTAAGATCTCTTGAGGTGGAATCATGAAAAGGAAACTTGCTCTGTTTACCGAGGATACAAGTCTCACATTGCTGCAAATTCCTTGGAATGGTAGGAAGACCATAAAAACAATTTTTCTTTAACATATTAAAACTATCATAATTGATTTGCACAAATATAACATGCCACAAAATATTCGAAGATGGTGTACCTTTATATTGGAAGATGGTGAGAAAGGTATGCAAAATTATGTGCACGTGCAGATGTCCCTTTCAACTTCAATAGTTTGTCATCTTCCCATTCTATCATGATGACCGTGTTGTTAGAATATCTCCTTATTTAAACTTTCCCATCAAACATGTGAATGGAATGACCTTGTTTTCAAATGTTCACAAGAGACAACAAGTTACTCTATAGCTCAAGAATATAGAGAACATTATCAAAAATAAAATATGGGAATCCAAGCAATTTGAACCAGAGAATGCCAATTTTCGTAGGTTTGAGACTGAATCCATTTGAAAAACTTACTATACCATTAACATTTTCATTCAATTCTTTAAAGAATCCTCTCTAGAAAATCATGTGACAAGTTGCACCGATATCAAGCTACCAAGCATCTCTCTAGGAAGTAAATGGAATTTTGAACAATTCTTCATTTATGCTAGTACTGCAATGAGAAATATCGAATTGATTGGATTTAGGAGCTTTACCTTTTTCTTCCTGCTTGTTTTTATCTTCTTCCATGGGATCCTACATGTCTTTGCTTCGTGTCCGTTATTGCCGCAAAGTACATAGTGAAGATCATAGCTCTCATGGGGATTATACCTACCCCCCTTTCCTTTCAAATTCTTATTTTCACGTCCTCTCTTACTTCCTTTTACTCTAGAAGAATAATGTGATTGATTCTTCCCTTTCTGACAAGAGAATGCATTTTCCGCCGCCAAGATGACCAAGATAACAAGATGGTCATGGTTAGAGGCTCTATATAGAATGAGAAATAATTAATGGAGATAAAGGTAGAGGAATTAGAAATTGAGAACCAAAGTACAGGTTGACCTTCCACGGGTTAAACCATGATGCTAGTTTGCTAAAAATTCCAAAGTCTATTGTGGACTTGAAAACACACGACATTATGCTTTTGCTACAGATGAAGAAATAATATTTTTTTGAAGACCCATTTTAGGTACAAAATAAATATTTCCATTGATATAATATACTTTCTCTATTGTATCCCGTGGAGTGAGAAAATTCTTGTTATGATCCAATGCCTTAAAATTATAAAAAAATCAATAATTATAGTCCACTTCGAGGGGGAAACCTCCTTTTATAATATTTCCACTTTAGAATACAATAAAAGATGGGATAATATGATCCTAATACTAGATCACCTTGATATATATATATATATATATATATATATATATATA
>ML797547.1:99301-112580 GCA_009831015.1 Picea engelmannii
AATCTGGACCGTTCATTATAAGGTCGCAGATCTAACGATAGAGATTATGTTAGGGTTTTTTGCCCTAGAAGGCAACCCTCTTTTATGAGGGAAATGTATTGCGGCTATGTATGTTGGTGAGTATTGTATTCTGAGAGAGGAGATTGTGAGAGAAAGAAGAGGAAGTTGCAGCGGGTTTTGCTGTAGGTTGTATCCCTTCATTTTGCTGGATAATAATAAAGAAAGGACCTGACAATTTCTCTAGTGGACGTAGCCCACACTGGGTGAACCATGTAAATCTGTGTCTCTCTTGTATTGTGTATCTTCTGTGTTTTGTTTCCGCATTTGTTTTATTTTATTGCTCCGCGATCCTGTTTTTCTAACAGGAATTTCACCAAATACCTTGGAATGATTGTTGATAATTATTTGGAGATCTGATGGAGCAGGGACTATAGATGTTTCAACATCAAGTGAAATCGACACCCCCCATTTAGATGGAAATCATGGGGCTATTCATAAAATACTCCCCCATGTTGAGCTTAACATTATGGAATTTCCTTGAACAATTAATGGCACCTCCATTTTCAATCATTACTTGAAAATCTAGTGTGGCATATACACATAAATTTAGATCTTTTGCTAATTTGTAATTGATGAGATTATGGGTACTACCAAAATCAATCAATATTGTTACCTTTTTATTGTTTATGTATCCTTGTATCTTGAGGGTTTGCGGAGTAATGATGCTGGGCAAATGGAAAAATATTGTTGGAGTAGTCTCTTCTAGATCTGAATCTTGTTGCGGTTCCAATTCCTGCTCTTCTTCCTCTTCACAGTCTATGTAGACTAATTTATTCTCATTGCATATATGCCCCTTACTGTACTTGCTGTCATAATTAAAACATAGTTCTTTTTATATTCTTTCATCCATTTGTAGAGGTGTCAACCTTGTTGGTTAAGGTACATTATCTTCTTCCTCTTCACAGTCTATGTAGAATAATTTATTCTCACCGCATTTAAGCCCCTTACTGTACTTGCTACAATAATTGAAACATAGTCCTTTTTCTCTTCTTTCATCCATTTGTTGAGGTGTCAACATTATTGGTTGAGGTACGCTTATCTTGTGACCCCCAAAATGATCTTTGTTGGTTTTGTATGCTCCAATGGTATATTTTTGTGTAGCCTTATTTTTGGATTGAATATGATGAGCATTTTGCATGGATTCCATAATATTTGTAGGATGTCTTAAGAAAATCTCATGTTTGATGTCTTCTTTTAATCCACCAATGTAAGCTTCCAACAATTGTTGATCACTTATGTCATCCACCCTTGTGGCCAATACATAAAATTATGAATTATAATCTTCAATATCACCAAAGTGATTGATTCTTGTCAATTGACTAAAGTAGTCATGTTCCCACACTTTCTCATATTGTGCTTGTAAGTCTCTTATAGATAAACCCCAAGTATAATGATAAATAGGGGGTTGACTTTTCACTATCCATTGATACCATTGATATGGTTTTATCTCAAAGTTCAAAGCTGCTATGTGAATCCTTTTCTTATCATCCATAATATTATGTAGTTCAAAATGTTTCTCTGTTTGGTTCACCCAGGTAAAGACCTATGTTCCATCAAACTTATTTAATTCAATCTTGGTAAAGTTGAATTTAGGACCCCCACCATAATTAAATCCACTATTAGAGTTAGATTCACTAGTTGAAAATGTCTTATTATTGGCAGTTTTTTCAACATGAATACTACCTTTGTTTTCATCAGTTCCTTTCATTTTGATATCTCCTTTAGGGAGTCTCTCATTTAGAGCTTGATAGATGGAAGACATGGAATTTTGCATTTACTTCATGGACTTTTGTATTTCTTCTTTATTTTCATCCATATTCCTTTCTATTTCTTGAATTTGTCTTTGTGAGTTTACCCAATTATTAGAATTTTTACTCAATTCATTAAGTTGTCCGTCCAATTTGGACAACCTGTTATGTATGTCCTCATTTTCTTCTTGAGTCATAAATGAGACTTCTGGAGGTTTAATTGGTGTTTTAATATTTTTGGGACCCATATGGAATAATAATAGTAATAATAATCTATTCTTTACTTATCCCAAATTTTGAATCACTAGAAAACAATATTCCAATAAAAAGTTATGTCAATTGTAAGTTACATACCTTTCAACCTTGAATTTGGAGTCCGTCCTCCTGGTCGACCTTCCTTATGTTGAAATTATGAAAATTAGGCCTATCTGAGTCTAAAATTTTGTCCTGTGGTACTTTGATATGTCCTCTCTTCAATGCCATAGGTCTAATCAAAACTGGACATGTCAAGTGGAAGTTAGGGTAACTTCCCCACACCTTGCTGATTTTTGTCCTTTCTAGGAGAGAGAACTTGTACAATGTTCCACGTGCACAATATTTGATATCCAATTCTAAAACTTGTACTAGAAATACTTCATATTGTCTTCTTTCCAACTTTCCAATGCATCTATTCTCACTCAATTTGGATCTTTCTTGAAGAAGATATGACAATTTGACCATGAACACATGTTTGAGACTAGTTAACAGTACTGGTCAGATACCCTATCTTCCACAGGGTGTTTCTATGAAAGTATGACGACCCATAAGTTGAAATTTTTACCACAGATACCTTGATATTTCCTCTAAGTAACCTCCAAGTTTAATAGTTTGAATCATCCTAGGAAAAAAAGGTATAGAAAAAATTCTAAGATGACTTGTTTGGAGAAGAAAAACCCTAGGATCAATGAGCTATGATACCAAATGTTATGATCCAATGCCTTAAATATGATAAAAAAATAAGTAATTACAATCTGATTCGAAGGGGAAACCTCCTTTTACAATATTTCCACTTCACAATACAATAAGTGACGGGATAAGAGGATCATGATACTAGATCTCCTTTATATATATATATATATATATATATATATATATATATATATATATATATATATATAGGAGACAAAGGGGTACAATTATGACGAAAGGGTGCAATGAAGGGTTGTAGCCAACCTACTAGAAATGCAATAATTCAATATCTAGGGTATAATAAGGGGTTTTATACATAGCATAAGGCTTTGTATATGGTTTAAAAATTCTTTATGAAACTCCACATATGTGCAGATGCACTATTTTACAAACCTTTGATACTTCAATTAATGATATCTCATAAACCAAGAAAAAATGAAATTCTATAAAAAAATCCATTTGATGCAACACAGAATCCTCTAAAATAAGCTTTAATATACCCTATGAAATGATTTGTAGAGGTCATGGCATCTGTTAAGAAAAACCTTAGTGTATCGCTTATTTGGATCCACAGATCTGCAGTCTATTGTCAATAACAAAGTTGTTCCCATAAACACCGGGTATTGAGGATCCTTGGGAAAAATGAATCACACAAAACAAAGGCTTGGAAATGGCATAACAAATCCTATCAATGGCATCAAAAAGGGACACCAAAACTCTCGTCAATGACCTCTTGGTTGTCTCTTTCTCAATGATAACAACAACAACACTAGAATAATTGTTGAAGGAAGTAATGAGGGAGAAGGGAAGGATATATGGAGATATCATGGAGTTATCAAGAAAGCCTATGCTTTGATACCATTGTTAGGCCAGGGATGAGTAACTCCATGAATGAATTGATTTTCATTAAAGTGAGACATTCATTAATATAATGTGAAGTGACCTTTGGTTTCATCTTATAGGAGGTATGAATGAATCTTCCTATTCACCTATGACTCTTCATATTTCTCCTAAAGTAATATTTACAATTCCCAAGGATTATCTATCTAATAGGGGGTCATCGAATTGATGTGAATTAATCACAATCACTTCGATGGGAATGATCCAATGAACCATAATTCTCTTTGGATTTCTCAACCCTTTGGAGTAAATGAACCCTGCTCTGTCACAAGCGATCCATATACTTCCAACCATGGACACACAGATGATACAAAATGCAACAAAAGGGGGTTACACACCCAAGTGTAATGAATTGTAGTGCTAACAAATATCCTTGTTGATCTATTTTCTTGTTAGAGACAAGATTCAACCTCCTAGGGTCTTATTTAAAGACTTATCAAGACCCCCTCTACATTTTTATAGAGGTGGCACTCCTCTTTCTCACATAGATATTCAATACCCTTTCTCAAAACATAGATTCATACATTCATAACATCAACACCTGTGAGTGGAGTAGGAGGTAAAATAATTGTACATATAATAAATGAATTATAATAAAAGATAATAATCTCACATGCAATAATATAACAACTACATCCATTCCATCACATCCAATGATTTAGGTAATTGGAAACAAAAAAGATTTTGAAGCAAGACTCATAGATAGAAAATAAGACAGATGACCTAAACATAAGATAACTTTAAATGGTTTCATTCATTTAAAATCATAAGGTGCATAGGAGAAACACACATGAGATCTCATTGCTTTATAAAAATTCTGAAACCACAAATGTTATGAACTCTTGGAATAGATCTCTGCGAGAGTAAAAAATAATTACTCATATATGTTCAAGTTCAAATAAAGTTCTTGCTATCACAAAACACAATGTTCCTGATACTTAAATGATTAAAGGAAATACATTAATCCAAATGGACTGGTATGGGGCTCCTATGGACCAAATAAAATAGTATTGGTAACCTAGAAGACAGGAATAAATGTAGTTAGGGATCGAATTTACAAATGTAAAATGCACTTAATAAATATGGATGATTAAATATTGAGATGAAAAGAGGGGAAATGCTTCAAAAAGTGATGCACTCACAAAATACTAGAGGAATGGAGGATGGATGGATCTCTCTCTCTCTCTCTCTCTCTCTCTCTCTCTCTCTCTCTCTCTTGTATATGATCCTTTTGGTGTTAGTGTCTTCATTTATTTATACATGGGGCTTGGAACCTTCTTGGAATAACTTCTTCTTGGTATTTATTATGGGTTAACTATTTGTGCCAATGATTTCTTGATCCACTCTTAAATACGTTCCTTCATTGGTGGGACATAAATGTACTGTTTAACCTTGAGAAAGAATATATCTTCCTCAATTTCTTTAAATTTAGAATGCAACTACTTGAACTATGTCATGTGGTATTCATTATTAGTTACAAAGGTAACAAGCCACTACTTAATTTCATCCTCTCAAACTTCAGTGAGGTCATTGAACTCACTTGCCCATGAAGCTTTAATCACACCCAACTCCGTGTCTAGTTGTTCTTTAGTTATAACCATAGAATATCTTATAAGTTGTGGGCCTTCAAGGTCTTTTATAATTTCAAGAGCTTTTAGGAATCCATCACTTCTTTTGTCATTAATGTTTGTACATGTGGCAATTGAATCTCATAACATTTGTATCCTTTCCAACCAACCTCATCTTAATTATTTTATTATATGGTTTGAAGGAAACTATTGTTGATTTCTATGGTAATCAATTAAACTAGAAACTCACGCAATAAATGTAATTAAATGATATTTATAGAAATATTCATCATGTTCCAAGTCTCTTTTCAAATAATCCGTGAAGCTGGTGATCCTCTCTGACAAATTTTGTAAACGTGAACTAACTTCCCATGCTTGTGAAATAATATTAAGTCACTTATTAATATTTTTTGTGACATACAATCTTACTCTGATCAACAATTTGGTGGTCTTACTCATGTTGATGTCCCTGATGTACTTGGAGGCATTTGATTTGGAGAAATAATAGCCAATGGTTCCGCAAACAATGGTTTGGGACTCAATGCATCCCCAAGTTCACTTATTCTTCTTTTTAATCTAATATTTTCTAACTCTTTCTTTTGAGATGGAATGAAAGAGAATCTCTAGTAGTGATATGCAATTTGAGGAGTCTTGAGGGTCTGACTCTTGAAGCGTTCACCTTAGAATTCCATTTCTTAGTTATTTTCTTATTTTTAATGTGAACCTTTTCTATCTGCATCTTTTTCTCTTCTTTATTATATTGGGTATTGTGCAATGTCAAAGGATGCTCTTCAAATTTTGTTGGTCCCTCTTGGGCCAACTCCTCTGTAATTCATTGAATTTCAAAAATCCGTAGTGCTACCCAATTGATATCATGGCATTGTTTATTTCCATATCAACGACATTCATTGGGATTCCAAAATTCCATGAGTCCTTCTTTCTTGAGCTTGTATTTTTTGTTGTTGTGACACTGCATGTGTTCTTTCAATATTAGAATGAGGGAGGTTGTTGGAATATTGGTTGTTGTCATTGATGTCATCCCTAGTCATTGGTTTTGGACTGCAATATTGATGAAGGTATTTGGACATGAAGGACAATGCACATGCAGATACACCACACATGGATGGATAGTATACATCATGTTGTTTCCGGTGGTAGGTGTCACATCACGTTGATCCTCATGGTTGAGGAGAAATGATTTTTTGAAGATGACAAAGTGAATTGAAGAAGGAAGTACAGGTCTGCCCTGAAAATAATTAAAGAAAATAATTACAAAATAAGAAAGTGCCATGTCAGCCCTAATGTTAAAATGAAGTGACATAAAGGGTATAAATACATCTCATTAAACATTCATTTTTCAACACACACAAGTTTGTTAATGAACAAAGATATATAAGTCGAATTTTAGAGAAAATCTGAACTAAAGAAGGTTGGATTTCAAGGGAGGATGAAGTGTTTTGGTGATGTGTTCTAAGGTATGTTATTTACAGGTCATCTTACCATTTTCTCTGTAACTTTTTTTCTATAACGATTCAGATGGTGAAATTGGTATGGTATTGAGAAGACATATACATAGGTACCCGTGGTAAAAATTTCAGCTCTTTATTTGTATAATTTTGGAGATACACGTCGTGGAAGATATGGTTTTTGACTAGTCCTGAAGCTAGTCATAAACAAGTGTTCTAGGTAAAAATGCCATAAAGTCTTCATAGAGAATCCAAATTAAGTGAGATCAATTTCATTGGAAAGAGTACGAGCTTTAGTTTTCTGTGTATGAATTTCATAATCTTATGTTAAATATTGAGCGCGGAGCATGATGAACAAATTTTCTCTCCAGAATAAACCAAAATTAAATAAGGTCTACAATTTTCTCTATAACTCCTTTTCTGGGAGGATTCAAGGAGTGAGACTTGGAGGAGTTTCAAAGAATACATTGAGTTATATTATATAAAGGATCAGAGTATTCTAAGAAGTGAAGAATTGCAAAAGTTGAAGAAGTCTCAGGAAGCATTATCAGGTTCTATGTGATGGTTGGTTGATGGTGATGATTTATGTAAAGTTTTATTATCTCTCATATAATATTGGGTGGAAGGAAGGGGAAAGAATGGAGAGTTCAACCCTCTCTTGATATTGGAGGATTGTATCTTCCTTTTGGAGGTTTATCCCTCCCTTTATATTGNTAACCATATAATGCAAGTGTTATATCAATGTATAATTATCATCCAATATTTGCAGAGTAAATAAAAAATGAACAAATGAACAATCATACACATACACAATACACCGGTGTTTTTACATGGAAACCCAAAGCGGGAGAATACCACATAATGCTTTTTCTTATATGTCTTTAAGAATTACATTCATTGGAAGCACCAACTTTCTTTGTTTTCCAGCAGCAACTAGAAGGAGACACCAACCCCCTAGTTTCTCAGGCTACAACCTGAGGGAAGCGACAATTCTCTGGGTACAACCAGAAGGAGGTTACAACCCCCTATGTTCTCCGACTACAACTGGAAGGTGGCTAAAACCACCTGTCCTTTCCCCGTCCAACTTCCCTGACGTATAAGTAGAATGATGGAACCATTTTCACACTATCATTGTGAGATATTGATCCAGAATTGGATCTCGGGACCAAAATGGGTCCAAGAAGGCCTAAAAATCAAAGAGCTCATAATGGCTTCAAAATGGATGTGTGCATAGGCCTCTTCAATATGAACCCAACACAACTTGAATCGGATCAAAAAAACGTTGTATGCTCAAAGCATCGCAGTCTATTC
The DNA here is from genome assembly GCA_009831015.1 of Picea engelmannii. NCBI lineage: Eukaryota > Viridiplantae > Streptophyta > Pinopsida > Pinales > Pinaceae > Picea > Picea engelmannii. The sequence continues at coordinate 107,303 of ML797547.1, forward strand.
ATTTGGCCAAACATGCAAAAAAACAAAATGATGACTGTACAGTTCGTACAGTGCCACGTGGAAGCTGACTGTACAGGTTGTACGACCGTACAAATGACATGGAAGGGTAATTTGGCATTGACTGGGAAGGTATAGGTGGATGAATTAGGGAGTGACTTGTGTCACCACTGTAAGGGTGACATGTGGCATGTTTGTACGACACGTGGCAGGTACAGTGGCATGTGACAGAGCATACATGTGGAAGATGTGGAAAAATGGTGTCGCAACATGTGGTTGGTTTTTGAGAGAATGTGAATGTGCTACATGGCTCAGTCTTGGGTTTCCATGTGGCACCCCTTTATTGGTCATTGGCTATTGGAAAAAGTATGGAGCGCATGGGATTTGAACCCGCGACCTCTGGTCTGGGAAACAACTTGGCAGGGTCGGGCTAGCCATCTCGTCCTCACATTGGTTCTTAAAATATGGTGGTAGGACTTATATTTAAGTTGCATATGTGGTAGGTGCGGGCGGAAAAAGGGTTGGGGCCTAGCCCTAGCCCTCGATGGATCCATGCGACCATACCAATGTGACCCTGCTCCATACATTGTTTGTGCATGGTTTTTGATATATGCTCCAGCCCCGGATCTCAGTCCTATTACTCAACATATGACCCAGACTCTATTCATGGCATGGAAGAATATGGGTTAGCCCCAGTCGGTTGGGCTATCCCGCAGACCAGGGGGTGTAACCATGGCTAAACGACGGGGAGCTATCTGTTACGGGGTGCGTGGAACAGGCCACATGGCCAACCATATAACTGAGAGCCAGGAATCCAGGAGGGGGCTAGTGAATCAACCCTAGTCCAGGGCCACATGGAGGCACCCAATATGACCAGGATCCAGCGAAAAAGGGGTTGTGTCTTGATTATGTGCTATTTTTGGGTTTTATACTATAGTATAAGATTTTTATGATTTATTTAGCAATGTTTAGAGATGTTTGGCTAATATTGGGGGATATTGGGCCCGTTTTGAGGCCAGATCTTGGGGAGAAGTTGGGAGGTTGTTGCCCACTTCTAGTTTATAAAAACCAGAGGTTCTTGGAGCCATGAAAGTTGGTTCAGAATAGGTTTATGCTGAAGGATTGTTGAGCCAAAGCCATTTTTGTGGAGGGAAGGCATTGAGGAGAGCACCTTTGTGGGCCATTTCTGGGAGCTCCGTTCATCCGATTTCCATTTCGTCGGTTTTGTTGGGTTCTATAGATTTGGTAGAACAAGACCAGATCAATTTGTAAACTTTTTGGTACTATTATGATGTCCTTTTAAATCTTTGAACAGAAATAAGAAAGCCTCATCCACTGAGACAAAGGCCCAGAGACATAGGCGAGATTGTCAAACTCCATTATCACTTTGGTGTTTTATAGTTTGTTGTTCTTCATGATTATGTTCATATCTATACATTTCTTTATGGCTGTCATTTTTCATCTATAATGATTCCGCTTTCATTAGTTTTCCTAAATGGTAATTTAACTCATGCTTAGTAACTCAACCATTGTCGTTTAAAATATCTTTTCGGATCAAGTGGTATCAGAGCTAGTTGACGGTTGGATTTTGATTTTGCATGTTTACCAGGGAAAAGCTACATTGTGGTGAATTTGACATTGTTGAAGAGCATCCATTGATTGGATTGATAAATAGAACTTCCGAAAGCGAGAATATGGCATCGGAAAAGGGACTTTCTCAGGATGAGAAAGAGTTTCGAAAAACTTTCTTCGCCATGTCGGAGATGATGAAGGTTTTGTATGAGGATTACTTGGAACAAAAGAGACTGAATCTAGGTGAATATTCAAAGGTCAAAAGTGAATAAGGAGAGGATCCTCCTCAAATTCCTCCTTCACCTCCTTCTTCTCCTTCTTCTTCAAGTTCAAGTTCAAGATAAGCTAATGTCGTGCAAATATTACAAACATATTAGCTCATTTGCAGTCATATTTCTGATGTTATCATTAGTAATGTTGTCAACATGGATGATAGTGGCTTCAGAAAGATGTGACAGGGTACAAATGGCTAACAATATGCTATCAATTATCATGGTTGTTTTACAGTTGATCTTGACGAGATGGGTGCACAGGACAAGTTTAAAGATAGAGAACAATTCGGGTGGCCTATCCCGCACTTGATGACTGATCAGTAACCTTTTGGAGGAACAAAAGGTCTTTAGTGGAGAGGTGTGATCCATAATTGGATCTTGGGACCAAAATGGGTCTAGGAAGGCCTAAAAATAAAAGTTCTTAGAATGAATTCAAAATAGATGTGTATGTAGGACTTGTCGATACGAACCCAATGCAACTTGAACGGGCTCAAACAAATGTCGTATTCTTAATATATAGTGGTCTGTTCATTTGGCCAAACATGTAAAAACAAAATGATGATTATACAGTCCGTACAGTGCCACGTGACAATTGACTGTATAGGCCGTATGGCCATACAAGTGACGTGGCAGGGTACGTTGGCACTGACTGGATAGGTACAGGTGGATGAATCAAGGAGTGACACATGTCACCATTGCAAGGGTGACACATGGAACATTCGTACGACATGTGGAAAATGTGTCAAGTACAGTGGCATGTGACAGAGCATACACATGGCAGATGTGGACAAATGGTGTGGTGACACGTGGTTGGTTTTTAAGAGAATGTGAAGGTGCCATGTGGCCCAGTCATGGGCTACCATGCGGAACCCCTTTATTGGTCATTGGTTATTGGAAAAAGTATGGAGCACACATGATTTTAACCCACGGCCTCTGGTCCGGGAAAACAACTTGGCAGGGCCAGACTAGGTAGCCCACCCTCACATTGGTTCTTAACGTATGGAGGAAAGACTTATATTTAAGTTGCATATGTAGTAGGTGCGGGTGGAAAAAGGGTTGGGGCCTATCCCCAACCCCTAGAAAATCCATGCGACCATACCAACGTGACCCTGCTCCATACATTATTTGTGCATGGTTTTTGATATATGCTCCAGCCCCGGATCTCGGTCCTATTACTCAACATATGACCCAGAATCTATTCGTGGCGTGGGAGAATAGGGGTTAGCCCTGGTCAACCGGGTTAACCCACCGACCAGGGGGCATAATCATGGATAAAATGACAGGGAGCTATCTGTTAAGGGGTGTGTGGAGCAAATCCCGAGGCCACATGGTCAACCATATAACCGAGAGCCAGGAATCTAGGAGGGGGCTAGCAAATCAACGTTAGTCTAGGGCCACATGGAGGCGGCCAATATTACCAGGAGCCAACGAAAAAGGGGTTGCACCCTGATTATGTGCTATTTTTTGGTTTTATACTATAGTATACGATTTTTATGATTTATTCAACAATTTTTAGAGATTTTTGGCCAATATTGGGGGATATTGGGCCCTTTTTGAGGCCAGATCTTGAGGAGAAGTTGGGAGTTTGTTTCCCACTTCTAGTCTATAAAAAACATAGGTTCTTGGAGCCATGAAAGGAGGTTCAGAACAATTTTATGCTGAAGGATTGTTGAGCCAAAGCCATTTTTATAAAGGGAAGCCATTGATGAGAGCACCATTGTGGGGCATTTCTGGGAGCTCCGTTCATCTGATTTCAGTGTTGTCAATTTTGTTGGGTTCTAGAGATCTGGTAGTACAATACAAAATCAATTTGTAACCTTTTTAGCACTATTATGATGTCCTTTTAAAGATTTGAACAAAAATAAGAAAGCCTCACCCACTGAGACAAAGGCCCGGAGACGTAAGTGATATTGCCGAACTCTGTTATCACTTTGGTGTTTTATAGTTTGATGTTCTTTATGCGTATGTTCAGATCTATATATTTCTTTATGGCTGTCATGTTTCATCTATAATGCTTCCTCTTTCATTAGTTTTCCAAAATGGTAATTTAACTCATGCTTAATGACACAACCATTATCGTTTAAAAGATCTTTTCAGATCAAATATACTGCTATAAACCTGTACCAATCAACCTGCACCAAAACACCTGTACCAATAAATTGAACCATGCATCAACATGTACCTCAAACTGTAATCAATATGTACCATAAACAAGTGCATCAACCATGCACCAACCTGTACCAAACAACCTGTAATCAACCTGTACCATAAACAAGTGCATCAACCATGCACCAACCTATACCAAACAACCTGTAATCAAATTGTACCATAAACAAGTGAATAAACTATGTACCAACCTATACCTCAACCTACAAACCTTCCTTAACTTTAACAACAAGAGACTAGCATTTTCATCAAACTTTACTTTAGTCTCACTTGACTAGTTTTGGATTAGTCAACAACCCTAACTTGAAATAATCATAACTATGTACCTGTACTGAATAAAGATCTAAAAATAGTACATAATGTTCTTCAGTGTATTTTATGCAATTCCTCAAGCTATCACTACTTGGAACCTCTCAGAAAATGAGTTATAGAAAAAATGACATACCTTGTTAAATTCTGGCTTATTCTAGAGAGCGAACTTGTAGAGTGTGCCCCACACAAAATATTTTTTGTATGGATCTAAAAAATTTACACAAAATACTAAAGACTGTACTCTAACCAACACATTTGGTCTTACTAAATTTGGATCTGTTATGAAGAAGTTAAGACATTTTTACCCGAAACACATGTTTTAGACTAGTTTCAGGACTAGTCACAAACCCTATTTTCCACGGAGTGTAACTCCAAGAATACAATGACCCACAAGTTGAAATTTGTACCAAATCTACTTGGATCCATTTCCTCAATGGCCTCCCAATTTCATGATCTGAATCATTCTAGAAAAAAAATTATTGCGAAAATGGTGAGATGACTTGTAAATAACATACCTTAGAAAGCATCATTAAAAGAATTTATTCTCCCTTCAAATTTCAGCCTTCTTTACTTCACCTTCCCTCTGAAATTCAGCTTAGATATCCTTTGGTTACCTCAGTCACCTGTAGATATTAAATATGCTCAAGTGTGATTAAAATGAGAGAGCCTTGCCTCTTATTTATACTCTCCAAGTAGCTTCCTTAGAAGCATCTTCTAGGCCACTTTGTCCACATAGTCACCTATGTCCAACTTTGCCCAATTTGCCACTTGTCCATGTATCCAATAGCCACTTGACCACTTAACCCATTTTCCTCGTTTTAGGGTTAACCTTCTTATAACCACTTTCCATAATTAGAAAGTTCTCTATTTACTTTATTATTTAAATAATCCTCCTTGACTTTGTCACTTCACTTTATTATTTAAATAATCCTCTTTGATTTTGTCACTTCACTTTATTA
>ML797547.1:112712-123376 GCA_009831015.1 Picea engelmannii
TTCACTTTATTATTTAAATAATCCTCTTTGACTTTGTCACTTCACTTTATTATTTAAATAATCCTCTTTGAATTTTTCACTTCACTTTATTATTTAAATAATTTCTTCTTTGCAAGCACTTTGACTTCTTTGACCTTTTGGGGTTTCAAGCCAATCATATGAGGGTACTTCAACTTCGTAAGGCCATAACTCTCAAACCGTGAGGAGTCATGTGACGTTCCACATACCACTGGAAATGGAATGACATGTACTATCCATTTATAATAGTATTACCTACAAAAATATCGAAACTAATACCATTATACATCAAACAAACTTGGGTCCATTACCCAAACCTTTGTGCTACCAGAATTTCTTTAAGGGTTGACATCAATGACAACTAACCCAATTAATAAAAAATATCCCCCTTTGACATTGATGACAACACTCTGATGCAATACTGAAATCATATCACTCATGCTCCCCCTGAAACCATGCTTGCATCTCTGTGACCAACACTCCCTCTGGAACCATGCCTCTGTCCTCTGCATATGATAAATCTCTCCTCCTTTGTCATCAATGACAAAGGTATCTATCCATTCGGGGATGCTCCCCCTAACTGACTCGTCTGATCTCCCGACCTGAAATGTCCTCTTTATGGTGCTTCCTCATGTACATCTAAGACATATAAGATAAGCATTCAAAGGCATTCATTTTGGAGTAGAAATAACTCCGAGTATCTAGTGAAGATACTCAAAGGCTTCCCGTGGAAGTGGTTTTGTAAATATGTATGCCACTTGTTATTTTGTGCCCAAATATTCAACTCTGATGTTCTTTTCTGCAACCTATTCCTGTAGAAAGTGATACTTGATTGGAATGTGCTTCGTCTTGGAGTGCATCACCAGGTTCTTTGAGATACTGATGGAGATTGTATTATCACAATATATTGGAATGGGCTCATCATACTCAACATGTATATCTGTCAGAGTTTTTTTCATCCATAGAACATGTGTACACCATGATGCTGCTACAATAAACTCTGCCTCGATTGTAGATAAATATATTGATGATTGTTTTTTTATTAGCCATGATACTAAACACTCACCCAAGTAGAACGTTGCTCCACTGGTGCTTTGTCAGTCATCAATGCAACCTGCCCAATCTGCATCTATGTAGGCAATAAGTGATAGATCCTTTCTTTTTGGATACCATAATCCAAACTCTTATGTTCCTTTGATATATCTGAAAATCCTCTTCACTGTTAATACATGTGATTCCTTTGGTGTTGCTTTAAATCATGCCACCTGTCCAACTGCATGCATTACATCTGGTTTGGATGTTGTCACATATAGTAAGCTACCAATCATTGACGTGTATTTTCTATGATCTGTAGAATTTGAATCATCATTTTTTCTCAACTTGCAACTGGTTTACATGGGAGTGATAACTCGTTTGCAATCTTCCATTCCAAACCTCTTTAGCATTTCTATGATATACTTGGTTTTAGAAATAAAAATTCCTTGGTTTCTTTGACGTATCTGAAGACCCAGAAAGAAGGATAGTTCTCCAAGTAATGACATTTCAAATTCATTCTGTATATCCTTTGCAAATTTCTAGCTTAACCTGTCATCAGTACTTCCAAAAATAATATCATCAACATAAACTTCAATTAATAAAATATTATCTTGAGTTGCCTTGATGTAGAGGTTGTTGTCCACACTTCCTTTTATAAACCTTGCATGTTGTAGATATTTATCCAGTCTAGACCACCATGCTCTAGGAGTGTGTTTTAGACCACACAAGGCCTTCTTTAATTTACACACATAATCTGTGTTCTCTGACAACTGAAATCCTTCTAGTTGTTCAATGTAGACTTCTTCTTCAAGTTCCCCATTTAGAAAATTTGATTTCACATCCATCTGATACACTTTAATATTTTTGGATCATGCATAAGCTAAAAGAAATCGGATTGCTTCCATTATGGCAACTAGGGAAAATGTCTCTTCAAAGTTGATTCCTTCAACCTGTGCATATCCTTTGCATACCAATCTAGCTTTGTTCCTTATAACCTGTCCATATCCATTCAATTTATTCCCGTCTACCCACTTTGTGCCGATCACATTCTGATCCTTTGGTCTTGGAACCAATTCCCAAGTGTCATTTTTCTCTATTTGATCTAATTCTTCATCCATGGCCTTATTCCAAAATTCATCCTTACTGGCCTCTTCAAAACAGGTCAGTTCAATCATAGATGAGAGTGCTAGGTCCGTTTGTTTTGGTGAATGGATTCTTCTTCTAGTATCAACTCTTGCATATTTGTTTCCAATAATCTGATCTGAAGGATGATTCTTTTGTACTCGTCTGCTAGGTGTCTTTGGAGGCACTTGTTGAACTTGACCTTGTGCTTCTGTCGGATCCTCTTCATCTTCCCCTTCTACTTATTTTTCATCTTCTTCTTCTTCTTCGTCAAGTTGTTCCATCGATTCATTTTCTTCTTCCTTTAACTCTTGTCTACTTGTTTCATCAATTGTTACATTGTTGATTTCCACAACTTTGTTCAATCTCAGGTTGTAACACTTGTATTATTTCCTTGTACTTGAGTAACAAACAAGTACTCCTTTGTGTTAGAAAAATAGGACTGTGGAGCAATAAAATAAAACAAATGCGGAAATAAAACATAGAAGATACACAATACAATAGAGACACAGATTTACATGGTTCACCCAGTGTGGGATACACCCACTAAAGAAATTGCTAGGTCCTTCCTTTATTATTATCCAGCATATGAAGGGATACAACCTATAACAAATCCACTGTAACTTCCTCTTCTTTCTCTCATAGTCTCCTATCTCAGAATACAATATTCACCATCATACATAGCCACAATACATTTCCCTCATAACAGAGGGTTGCCTTCTAGGGAAAAAAACCCTAACATAATTTCTAACATTAGATCTGCGACCTTATAATGAACGGTCCAGATTTACAATGAAATTACAATATACGTTTACAAGGAAAATTTTCCTTTGCGAGCTTCTCCCCCGAACCCCCCAACAGGGGGGATAGCCCCCCCGAACCCCGCAAAGGGAGTACCCCCCTCTACACTCCCCCGCGTGGAAGAGTGTACATACTTTTGGGGTGTAAAGTCTTCATGGGGTATAAACATGACTAAAAGAAATGACCTCTGAATCAGGAATATAATCAAGCTCCACAACCAACACTTTGTCCACACGAGATTCAAACTTTCCCATTCTTCCATCTTCTCTTTTGATGTAGCATTTGTTTCCAAAAACTCTAAAGTTATTCACATTTGTTGGTCTTCCTTTCCATAGCTCATAGAGAGTTTTGTCAGTGTTGTTTCTGAGCATTACTCTATTTTGAATGTGAACTATTGTATGCACTGCCTTTGTCCAAAATATATCTGTCAGTTTGGAATCCATTAGCATTGTTCGAACCATTTTTTGTACTTTCCTGTTCTTTCTTTCAACAACTCCATTCTGTTGAGGTGTCCTAACAACAAAGAATTTCATTTTTATTCCATGCCTGCTACAGTAGTCCATAAATTCCTTTGAAGTGAACTCTCCTCCATTATCAGATCTCAAGCATTTGATTTTTGAATCCATTTCATTTTCAACCATTTCCTTGTAGGCCTTGAAGTTTTCAAAAGATTTTGACTTATTCCCGAGAAATCAAACTGTAGTCATTCTTGTATAATCATCAACTAATAAAATAAAGTATTTCTCACCTTTTAAACCCTTTGTTGTAGTTGGTCCAACTAGATCAGTATGCAAAATTTCTAGTTGTGTTGTCGTTGAATATTCTTTTGATTTAAACCTGGTCTTTGTTTGCTTTCCTTGTTGACAATGCTTGCATAAAGTGTTGGTTGGTTTCGTGATCTGGGGAATTTCTCTAATTGATTTCCTTTTTCCGACTTTGACAAGGTTATCAAAATGTATGTGACCCATTCTTCTATGCCATAGCCAAATTTCATCTTCCTTTCCTAGGAAACACTTTTGATTTCCAATTTCACTTAATACATATATGTTGCTTGAAGTTCTCGCATTTGTTGCAATCAATTTTCCTGAACCTTATTTTCTTATCTCACACTTTTGTGAATCAAAAGTAACTTTATGACCTTGGTCACACATTTGACTCACACTTAGAAGATTATGTTTCATATCTTCGACTAGTAGAACATTTTCTTCCTTGGTATTCTCGTTCCCAATTTTGACTGTGCCTTTTCCAATGATTTTAGCCGAATCATCATTTCTGAAGGAGACTAATCCATCTCTTTCCTTTATTAATGTAAGAAACTTGTCTCTATCACCTGTCATGTGTTTTGAACAACCACTGTCAACATACCAACCAAGTTTCTTTTGCTTAGATTGTAGAGCGAGTGTGCATTCTTCATTGCTATACTGATTCTTCTTTCTTTCATTGCTTAGATTGTAGAGTGAGTGTGAATTCTTCATTGCTATACTGATTCTTCATGTCTGTGACTGTTGTTGTTATGTTGTGGTTCTCTAGGAGGGACTGTCATTTTGCAATCTTTGTCCATGTGTCCAAAGTTGTTACATTTGTAGCATTCCACTTCAGTGCTCAAAGATTCAAACATGTTGTAACTTCTTCTCTGTGTTTCACTAGGCCTTCTTGGATAACCCTTTTGTGTATGAATTTCAAAGTTGTTTATGTTCATGTTGTTAGCTTTGCAATTCACATCTTTATGTCCAGAATTATTACATGCATAACATAAACCAAAAAATATAGTTTGATACCTGGGAGTTGAAGATCTTCTGAAAGGAGGTAATCTTATGAATCCTTCTTCTTCTTCTTAAGGCCTATATGTTTTTTTCGGTCATTGATTCTGAAATCTGAATCTATTCAGTGGAGGAGTGTCCCTGTAATTTTCTTTGTAGACCTTCCTATCCCCTTTGATTGTTTATGCATAGTGTTTTGGATATGTTTCTTGTTTTGTTGTTTTGGAGCTTGATCCATTTTCTGTTTGATTGTATCCAATTCCAAACTTGTCATGATGAGGTTTTTGACTACTGATAATGTCATTCAAAACTTTTGAGTTGTTCTGCATATTTTTCTTTTGAAGATCCTTTCTTAATGTGACAATTTTTGCTTCCAAATTTCCAATGATCCTGTCTCTTCCTTCTACTTGTTCTTTGAGTGCTTCTTCAATTCTTTTATCTTGTTCATTTTGAACCTTCAAATTTGTGATCATTTTTTTCTATATCCTGAGTGTTTTCTTTCTTATCTAGTTCTGCTTGTAGTTTCTTGTTTTTTTTCTTTTCTCTTATGATAACTTCTATGGAACATAACAATTCTTCTCGGTAGTCAACTTCTGCCTCTTCGTATTCTTCTTCGACCTCTTCATATTATTCTTCAGAGTATTCTTTATTAGAGTCTTCTACTACCATGATTATAACTCTTCATGTCTCATTGTCACTGATTTCATCTTCATCTGATGATGAGATGTCTTCTTTGGTGCATAAGATTTTCTTGAAAACTTTATTTGTGGTTCTTTTGCCTTTATATGTTTTTTTTCTATTTGAGTAACCTTCATCATTTCTCTTTTTCTTATGAGGACATTTGTAAGCAAAATGTCCAATACCATCACAATTAAAACAAATCAAAGGAAGCTTACCTCTATAACTTTTGTTGGTTCCCTTGTTCAATCTTATGACAAAGTTGGTCACTTATTCATAATCTTCGGAGACGTCACTGTTGCTGCTATGTTATTTTTATTTTTTCTTTTACCTTTTGGATGCTTTGAAGGCTGCTTCTTATATATCTAGAGTTTCCTGTTCAGTTCTCATTTCATATGATGTGAAGATTCCATGTAGTTCGCCCATGCTTATTGAGTTTAGATCTGATATTTCTTCCAGTGCTGATATCTTAGGGTCAAATATCATAGGAAGAGATCTTAGTACCTTTTGAACGGTTACAGATTCTTTGATCTCTTCTCCCAATCCCAAGATTTCATTTAGTGTTTCATCGACTCGTAAAAATTAATCTGCAATATTCTCATCTTCCTTCATCTTTAGTTGTTCAAACTGACCTCTGTAAGTTTGAAGCTTTGTTTCTTTGACCTTCGAATCTCCTTCATAAATATTTCGAATTTTGTCCCAAATCTCTTTAGCGGATTTACAATGTGCAACTTTGGTGAACACCGATTCTCCAAGACCATTCAAAAGTGCATTTGTGGCTTTGGAATTATTCTGACCGAGTTTCACTGCTTTGTCATTTGTCGACAGAACTATTGGTGTTGTGTATCCATCTACAATTGATTGCCAAATTTTAAATCCATGTTCCTGTATATATGTCTTCATCCTTATGCTCCAAAATGCATACTTTTGTCCATCAAACTGTGGTATTCCATTTTTATACATGTTGTTTCTCTCCATGATCTACCTTTCAGTGGTTAAATTGATTTTTGAAGGAACTTGCTCTGATACCAATTGTTGGATTACTGAGAGGGGGGGTGAATCAACAATAGAGCAATCTAATCCTTTTTAACCATATAATGCAAGTATTATATCAATGTAGCATTATCATCCAATATTTGCAGAGTAAATAAACAATGAACAAATGAACAATCATACACATACACAGTACACCAATGTTTTTACGTGGAAATCCAAAGCGGGATAAAACCACGTAATTCTTTTTCTTATATGTATTGAAGAATTACATTCATTGGAAGCACCAACTTCCTTTGTTTTCTAGCTGCAACTGGAAGGAGGCTCCAACCCCCTAGTTTCTCAGGCTACAACTTGAGGGAAGCTCCAAATCCCCAATTCTATGGCTACAACCAGAAGGAGGCTACAATCCCCTATGTTCTCCGGTTACAATCGAAAGGTGTCTACAACCACCTGTCCTTACCCCGTCCAACCACCATGATGTATAAGTAGAATGATGGAACCACTATCGCAGTATCACTGTGAGATATGCTGTTGTAAACCTGTACCAATCAACCTGCACTAAACAACTTGTACCAATAACCTGAACCATGCATCAACATGTAACTTAACCTGTACCATAAACAAGTGCATCAACCATGCACCAACCTGTACCAAACAACCCATAATTAACCTATACCATAAACAAGTGCATCAACCACGCACCAACCTTTACCAAACAACCTGTAATAAACTTGTACCATAAACAAGTGCATCAACCATGAACCAAATTGTACGTCAACCTGCAAACCTTCCTTAACTTTAACAACAAGAAACTAGTATTTTCATCAAACTTTACTTTAGTCTCACATCACTAGTTTTGGATTAGTCAACAACCCTAACTTGAAATAATCATAACTATGTACTTGTACTGAATAAAGATTTGAAAATAGTACACAAATTTATTCAGTGTGTTTTATGCAATTCCTCCAGGTTTCACTACTTGGAACCTCTCAGAAAAGGAGTTATAGCAAAAATGACATACCTTGTTGAATTTTGTCTTATTCTAGAGAGTGAACTTGTAGAGCGTGCCCCACACATAATATTTGTTGCATGGATCTAAAATTTTTACACAGAATACTACATACTGTAATATAACCAATACATTTTGTTTTACTGAATTTGTATATGTTATGAATATGTTATGACGTTTTTACTTGAAACACCTATTTTAGACTAGTTTCAGGACTAGCCACAAACCTTATTTTTCACGGAGTGTAACTCCAAAAATACAACGACCCACAAGCTGAAATCTGTACCACAGCTACTTGGATATGTTTCATCAATGGCCTCCCAATTTCATGTTCTGAATCATTCTAGAAAAAAACATTATTGCGAAAATGGTGAGATGACCTGTAAATAACATACCTTAGAAAACATCATCAAAATAATTTTTCCTCCCTTGAAATTTTGGCCTTCTTTACTTCACCTTCCCTCTGAAATTTGGCTAATATATCCTTTGGTTACTTCAGTCACCCGTATAAATTCAATATACTCAAGTGTGATTAAAATGAGAGAGCCTTGCCTCTTATTTGTACTCTCCAAGTAGCTTCCTTAGAAGCATCTTCTAGGCCACTTTGTCCACATAGTCACCTATGTCCAACTTTTCTCAATTTTCCACTTGTCCATGTATCCAATAGCCACTTGACCACTTAAACCATTTTCCTCATTTTAGGGTTAACCTTCTTATAACCACTTTCCATAATTAGAAAGTTCTCTATTTACTTTATTATTTAAATAATCCTCCTTGACTTTGTCACTTCACTTTATTATTTAAATAATCCTCTTTGATTTTGTCACTTCACTTTATTATTTAAATAATCCTCTTTGACTTTGTCACTTCACTTTATTATTTAAATAATCCTCTTTTAATTTGTCACTTCACTTTATTATTTAAATAATTTCTTCTTTGCAATCACTTTGACTTCTTTGACCTTTTGGGGTTTCAAGCCAATCATATGAGGGTCCTTCAACTTCATAAGGTATAACTCTCAAACCGTGAGGAGTTATGTGACATTCCACATATCACTAGAAATGTCATGACATGTAATATCTATCTAGAATAGTCTTACCTACAAATAGATCAAAACTAATACCATTATACATCAAACAAACTTGGGTCCATTACCCAAACCTTTGTGCTACCGAAATTTGCTACCAGACTTTCATCAAGGGTTGACATCAATGACAACCAACCCAATTAATCAACATATATTTGGAAGTTGTAGCTACCTTTGGAAGTCATTACTTCCCTTGAACAATAACTATTGGTTATTTCTCATATATTTTCCATGGTGTATTGTGGTGTATTGGTATAACTCTTCTACTATTGTTCATTGCTCATTAGATATAATTGAATATATAATCTGGTTGAAGTATAAGTTGAATTTTTTTCCAAATTGTACTTGATACTAATTCACCCACCTCTCAGTATCAACAATTGGTATTAGGGCATGTTGCCTTTAGAACAGTTTAACCACTGAAAGGAAAATCCTAAGTAGAGATGGATGACCATGAACACATTTCAAATGGGATTCAAAGATTTGATGGAAGAAATTATGCATACTGGAGTGATGGAGTGAAATATTACCTAACAACTTTGGGAGTAGACATTTGGTACTTAGTTATAAATGGCCATGTAATCCCAAATAATGCTCCAACCGATCCAAATGAGAAGAAGCTTATGAGTTGTAATTCAAAATCCAGACATGTTATTCTAGGCGAATTGGCACCAACCATTGCTAGAAAAGTGATGGGATGCAACACTGCTAAAGAGGTATGGGACAAATTCAAGAGTATCTATGAAGGTGATCCAAAAGTTAAGCAGGTCAAGCTTCAACGAAATAGAGCAAAATTTGAAAATTTGAAGATGGATGAAAAGGAAGATATTGCAACCTATTTTCTTAGAGTTGATGAAGTTGTTAATGCTATCAGAGGATTAGGTGAGGAGCTCAATGAATCCTTGGTTGTATAAAAAGTGTTGAGATCTCTTCTCTTGAAGTATGATGCTAAGGTCTTCGCCATTGGAGAAACTAGGGACTTGAACAAAATGACAATGGATGAATTACATGGGTCTCTTATAGCATATGAAATGAGAATAGGTACATAAAGTGACTAGACAAACAATGAAACAACCTTTAAAGCCATAAAGAAGACAAAAGGCAAGGATAACGACCTTGATGAAGAAATAGAAAAAATTGTAAGAAGGTTCTAGAAGGGAAGTGGAAGATACAAAGGCAAGTCTCCTCTCAAATGCTTTAACTATGGTAGAATAGGACATATTGTTGAAAACTGCTACTATAAAAAGAGAAGTCTCAACGATAAAAATAGCTTCTACTCCAAGGATGATGACATCTCCTCAGATGAGAGTGATGAAGAATATAATGATGGAAGATAAGTCCTCTTCATAACCCAAGAAACCCAGGATGACGATCACAAGAGTTCTAAAGAAGAAGAAATCATTTGTGAAGAAGATTTAGATGAAGAAACCAACCATGATTCCTTTTGGGGATACAAAGACAACGCAAAGAGTGAACAAGAAAATGAGAATCTTGAAAAGTTGAATCATGTTGAAACTGAAAATAACAAGCTTAGAAACACAAACATAATACTAAAAGGTGAATTTAGTAGTTGTGAAGAAGATAATTACAATCTTGAAAAGACCATTGATATCTTGAAGGAACAATTAGAACATTATGAGAAATTGAAAGCAAAATTGGATCACACAAAAGGGGATCTACTATTGACAATAGAAAAGTTGAAGAAGTTCGAAAAAGGCACTTAAAAATGAGATGGGATCCTTAGCAGTCAAAGATCTCCAAATGACAAGACATGACTAGGATACAATGACAGTTTGAAGACAACAAAACAAGAGAAGGAAGATGAAAATGATGAAACCAATACTCCAGAACAAGTTGAACAACAAGATAGAAGACCATAATTCAGAAGGAATGAGACATCAAGAAGATCCTCTCCCATCAGGTATGAAAGAAATCATTATGAAGGAAACTATAGAATAATAGATCATGAACTCAGATGGACCACACCACAAAGAATATCACTTACTCCCAGGTATCAAAATTGTTAAGCCCTAATATTGGCTCATTACCACTTAATTGGGGCATATTAGATTAGTAATGTTATTTTATTTATGTCGGCTTTAGGCCATTAGTTGTAATTTAGATTAGTAATGTTATTTTATTTATGTCGGCTTTAGGC